>RJWJ010032808.1:0-18226 GCA_004363605.1 Indri indri
CAGACAACTGAAAAAAAAAAAAAATATATATATATAGAAAAAGTTAGCCGGGCATGGTGGCGCATGCCTGTAGTCCCAGCTACTCAGGAGGCTGAGGCAGGATTGCTTGAACCCAGGAGATTGAAGTTGCCGTGAGCTAGGCTGACGCCACGGCACTCTAGCCCAGGCAAGAGAGTGAGACTCTGTCTCAAAAAAAAAAAAAAAAAAAAGGGAGTGTGCAATTTGGCTTTTCCCTCTCCTCCACCTTACTTTTCCACTCCTCTGGATGCCCCCTCTGAACCCTGGCTCCTCCCGGACTGGGCCGAGCCGGCAGGAAGCAGTAAAAGGAGGTCTTGCTTAACGAGCGCTATGTAATCAGATATCTATGCCCTGCTGACGGTGCATACGTAATGCTGGCTTTTCCTTGCGTAGGATGGTTCTGCAGGTTTTACAGACTCCCTGTGCCCAGTACAGGACTTCTGCTCTCTGTTCCCTGAACTGTTGTGGGAGATGCTCTCTCAGCCTAGCAGAGTGGTTTCCCTCCTCCCGCTAAATGTTTCTGCTGGGGTCATCTCGCCCAGGCAGCCAGCACACTGGGGCAAGGTCTCATGAAGATGGCACTAACCTGGCTGCCTTCCAGGGTAATCACTCAGCCCATGGGAGAGCTTGGCATCGTTGCCCCTCAGAAACCTGGAAGAACAGCCTACTTGCACCACAGCCCCCTTTCTTTGCTCCATCCTAACAGGTTGTTCTAGCCACCCTTCGGCATTTTCCAAGAGAGGCAGGTACCCCATCATGCGTCCCCGAGTCCTAGGGGACACAGGTCAAGCTCTTGGGAAAGCTCTCTCACCACACTGTTGCAAAAGCAGCGCAAAGCAAGCCTTCTGAGTTTCTGAAGATTGGCAAGAATCGAGCTGGGGGTGGAATGCTTTTACTCCCTCTGCTGAAATCCCACATTCTCTCTGGGATTTTCTCTTTCTTTCCCTCTTACTTGACATCCCATGCACCCTCTCTCATGAGAAGGGCAAACCCCTGGAGCTCTAACACTGTTAGGCCAACAACAATTATCCAAGCTCTCCTCTTCTTCCTCACTCTGATCAACCTCTAAGGTCCTCTCATAGAGTCCGAAGGAGGGTGATGGGCTAAGTGTCATAGTACGAGATTTTGTTTATCAAGTCCTGAGTGGATAAAATAGCACCCCTATTTAGAACATGGGGGAACATGTCACTTACTGTTATCAATGTGGAAACCTCAGCCCAGATTCTGAGACAACAGGACAAATTCATTTAGCAACACACACACACTTCTAAATATTATAAATTTCTAAATTTCTTCTAAATTTCTTAACCTCAAATGTGAGTATACTATGCTTACTGTTTTGGAATTATGTTCACTTAAAAACATAGATTAGACATATTGCATTGTCAGTACGTATGGATCACTGTATCTTTCTAACGGTTTAGAGCAGCAGTCCCCAACCTTTTTGACACCAGGGACCAGTTTCATGGAAGACAATTTTTCCACGGACGGGGGTTATGGGGTTTCAGGATTATTTAAGCACATTACATTCATTTATTGTGCAATCAAACCACTCTGCTAATGGTAATCTGTATTTGCAGCCACTCCCCAGTGCTAGCATCACTGCCTCAGCTCCACGTCAGATCATCAGGCATTAGATTCTCATAAGGAGTGCGCAGCCTAGATCCCTCGCGTGAGCAGTTTACAACAGGGTTCTCGCTCCTATGAGAATCTAATGCCACTGTTGATCTGACAGGAGGCAGAGCTTACGCAGTGATGCAAGCAATGGGGAGTGGCTGTAAATACAGATGAAACTTCAATCGCTCACCCACCACTCACCTCCTGCTGTGTGGCCAGGTTCCTTACAGGCCTGGGGGTCAGGGACTTCATGTTTAGAGTAATGCACTGTATGGCCATTTCCAGATTTCTATTATTACAAATGGTGCTAAAATGAGGAGTCTGCGTACACTTTTGGAAGTATATCTACAGACTAACTTTCTAGAAAGAGTCACTTAGAATTAATTCATAAGTAGGATTTTAGTATATCTTGCCAATTTGTCAATGTTTTTATCAGTTTTCACTCTAACCATTAGGATGTGAAATATCCATTTCTCCAAACCTCTACTAATCAGGGAATTTAAGAAGCATTTAAATGTTTGTTAATCTGATAGGTAAAAAATCGGTGTATCTATGTTATTTTAGTTTGTGTTCAATTATGAACATGGCTGAACATCTTTCCATATGTTGATTGGCCTTTTGCGTCTTTTTTTCTGAGCTGTCTGTTCACATTCTTTGCTCATTTTTGTATTCATGATTTTCATATTGATGTTTAAAGAGTATACCATATGTTAAGGACACTTGCCTTTTTTTTTTTTTTTATTTCAGCATATTATGGGGGTACAGATGTTTAGGTTACGTATGATGCCCTTACCCCCACATTTGCCTTTTTCTGATTGTGAAATGCAAACATTGTCTCCAGTTCTCTGATACACTGGTTTTGTGTGTATCTTTTAATTTTTTCATGTAAAGAAGTTTTACAGTTTTATGCAGTTTTTCCTTTGTGACATCTACATTTTTATGACATTCTTAGGTTATAAAAATATGAATATTCACCCATTTTTTTCTAATGTTTTTATGGCATCATTTTTTTACAGTTAAATTATTGATCCTTGTGGAATATGTTTTATGATAAAATGTGAACTTATTTTCATCTAACAAAGCAAACTTTTTACCTTCTGGATTTCTCTAACTCCTTTTTTTCATCTTCATATCACTGGATGAAAACCAAAGTCCCTCTTTAACCACAGCTTTCCACACAGCTAAAGGCAAAAACAAATAATAAAGGTAATTTGTGTGTGTGTGTGTGTGTGTGTGTGTGTGTGTGTGTGTGTGTGTGTGTTTTAAATAATGCCCACTGCCCACTTTCCAGGAATCTTAGCCTGGATTTTCTGGGCATTGGTCTGTCTCGTTGACCAGTGCTTCTTTTCACGGCAGTTGCAATGCATTTTCAGATCAAGTGATGAAAGAGGCAAGAATATTTGCTTCTCCCCATTTCTACAGCAGATGCCAGGAGAGAGGAAGTAATAGGCTCAAAGTCACTGAGCAAATTAGGGTGTCGAAATCCAAGGTTCTGAGCATCTAGCCTGTTGTAGTAATCATTGGACAATACCTCATACAAAGCACAGGTAGAAAGCATTCTTCTTCGTATTGCATCACTCACTAAATTACATAATCCGCAACAAAACAGCTAGAGGGCAGTGGACAGGGTAAAGCTTAGCCCATTGAAATGCACAGATGTTTCAGCGAATTGGGAAAATGGCCTGTTTGTAGGGATCATATATAATAATTGACAATGTGAGTCAGACTTGGGCATCATTCAAGATTAATCCTATCCTCTTAATGAAATTGCTGATTGTTTTGACTTGTTCGTCTCTGCCTGTTCCAAGTTGCCTGACAGTGTATTACAGAGACGGTCTTGCTGGTCTGAGGCTCTATTCTCAAATGCTGAATTATGGAGTCCATTAAGGAGTTCAGAAGATCTGTTTGGAGAGGCAGGAATCCAGTAAAGCTTCTAATTTTTCCATGATGACTGATGGATTTGGAGCACTCTTAAGGGGTGGCTGTATAATGCTAAGTGTTTAGCGTGTGCCAGCTTTGTCACCTCACATGAACTCTGTAACTACCTTTTATTCCAACCTCATCTTCACAGGCTGCCAAGGAGCAGTGGGGTGCAGGGGACAGTGTCGGGGTGTGGGGAGGGGCCTGCTGCCTCTGGGTGGGGGGGAAGGGGACTTCTGACTTTGGAGGTAGGGAGAGGTGGGGGGGGGTACTAAAGAAAACCTGCCTGTGTCTTAATTACTTGGCTTATTCCCTGCTTGGGTTTCATAGGTCATTGGATGTCTTCCAGAAATGTTGTTTTGCAAAGGGTGTGTGGAGTAAAGCAGGCCCGCTGGTGAATAGGATACTCCTTCCCAACAACAGGATGTGAGAGAGTTCAGCTCCAGGAAGAGCCCTGTGCTCAAAATGGTGGGGAGAAGTCGGAAATGGTCTCTGTCTGACCAGCTGCTATTTTCTCTAAACTCAAGTGGTTCTGGGTATTGGCCCCAGCACCTTGTCAGACTGGGAGACTGTTTAATCTTAGGTGCCTGAAGTTCTTCAGTTAGTCTGTGGCTTATGCGGTTAGTGCTGACAGCACCAGCTAAGTTGGAGTTACAGGCAGTGATTGTGCTTGTCATAGAAATGGTTCATTGCTTGATGTGCTTTCAAGTGCTGTGTCCTATGAATCCTGTTGGCAAGAAAACCATCCTCCACCCTAGCACTTAGTTAATAAATATGGCTTGAAATGCAGCCAAAAATGCATATGTTTGCTGTGCTGTTAGATTCCTTCTTGAAAGGGATAAACTCTTCTGAATGTGATGCACAAAAGATTCTATTAATTAGGAGAACTTATAATGTCTCCCTATAGAATAAAGAAAAAAATGATAGCCTTCATTGCTACTCCACTGGTTCCTTTGTTGGACAAAGTTTATTGCTTTTGCTTCCAGCAAAGAAATTGCTGCTCTGACCCCTCGGTTGTCTCCCTTATCCTCATGCTGTGCACACACAACTATTCATTAATGTCAACAAGACTTATGAGTGCATATCCGGTGGGGTGGAGGCAAGGGGACTAGATCCCAAAGTCAACATCTTCGCAACACATTCCGAGATGAAAATGATCAAAGTCCCATTACTCTTCAATGATTCCAACAGAGAACAACGTAGGGCATTTAGGACACAGGTTAAAGATGAAATAGAAGATGTTAATTTTTTTTCTGAATTGTGTTCATGTATGTACCAGATCCTAAAACATTTTGGGTCAAACTTGTTCCAAGGTATAGTAGAGTAGGGTCATTGGTGCTCACTTGGAAATAGAATTTCTAGAAAGTAATGAAAACTTCCAGAAAGCTAGAGGGGAAAAGGGCAGCAGCCATCCAGACAGGAATCAGGTGCTAAAGATTCTGAAAAGCACATGAGAGAATATAACCAGAAGAGGAGATGCATGCTGGATAAAGGAGCTAGGGAGGGGCCTTCATGCCCCTGAAGAGAGGGAGGGATTTCTTAGCTTGTTTTGACCTTAATGAGTCTGTAGTTAGATAGAGGAGGGCACCCAAGAAGACTCAGCCTCAGTTCTGAAATCAATACCCCAGCCCCCCATCTTGTTCTGGGGGACAGTACACTGCGGTTGTCCTTTGTAAGTTGTGCCGTATATTCTGTGCACCCACACAGATTTATACCCCACCCTCCTCCACTCTGGGCCCTATCCACGGACTCAATCAACTGGGCTCCCTTGCCTCTGGCTTCTTTTTGGGTTTGGCTAATGGGAGGGCTCGGCAAGAAGTCAGAGGGCAGCAGGAAAGAGAGGTGGATCAACTTATTCCCCACGGCCCTTGCTGCCAGGCCTCAGGTTATTAGTGGCTGTGTTCCTCCAGAAAAGGCCACAGCTCCTGTTGGAGCCCTTGCCTACACTGCAGGTCTCACTGGGATCCAGCAACCACGCCCTTCCCTTACCCTCAGGCCTAGGATTGCTGGCGACTTCCCTCTTTTGCTAGCCCAGGGATGCTTCACCATCCTTCCTTGGCTTTCCTTAACCACTCTCGCTCTATCTTTCGCACTCTTTGAGTGAGCCACCTGTTTTCTGCTACAAGGATGACGTGTGCATTTATCCATATCAGCAAGGCTGCCTGGAATAGAGAGCAAGCAGCCAGCCCCTGACCTAGATCCAACAGCCATACCGTATGGTGTTGTAGGTTTCGGTGGTTAATCTACCTTTGGAAATGTTGTTCCCAGGCCCCCACTATAAATTGGCACTCTGTGCTGCATTTTACCTCTGTCCTCTGGCCATGTTGGCTGTTAAGTGGTAAACTTGGCCTGTCTGCTCTGACTCTTTCTTGCTTTGGATTATTTAAGTAAGTGCTTCCTATGAGTCAGGTACTGTGCTGAGCTTTTTATCTATTTATGGATTTTATTAAATCTTCACAATAGTTACTACTTTTATCCATATTTCACAAATGTGAAAAAGAAGCTCAAAAAAAGTTGCCGATGGTCACACAGTTGGGAAGGGTAGGGATTCAAATCCTGTTTTGCTCTAAACCACTAAGCTGTGAACTAGCTGATCCTCTGGCTTAGATCTCAAAACTTACTATAATTGTATGCCACGTTTCTCTATACATTGGTGCTTTTCTTGTGTTTTCTTAGTCATGGGGCATATTAGCTATTCAGACTGCTCACTAGGACTCTAGTCCTGGCCTATCCTCCCAGTCTAGAGCTTGATCTCTGTGTTTTTTCTTTCTTTCTTTTTTTTTTTTTTTTGAGACATGGTCTTGCTCTGTTGCCCCTGCTAGAATGCAGTGGCATCATCATAGCTCACAGCAACCTCAAACTCCTGGTCTTAAGCAATCCTCTAGCCTCCGCCTCCCGAGTAGCTGGGACTCCAGGCATGCACCACCATGCCTGGCTAATTTTTTTCTATTTTTCTATTGAGACTGGGTCTTGCTTTGCTCAGGCTGGTCTCAAACTCCTGATCTCAAGTGATCCTCCTCCTTTGACCTCCCAGAGTGCTAGGATTATAGGCGTGAGCTACTGCACCCAGCCGATTTCTGTCTTAATGTGCTAGAGCTGCCATAACACAATGTCACTGGGTGGCTTAAACAATGGAATTTTTTTGTCACAGTTCTGGAGGCTGGAAATCCATGACCAAGGTACCGGCAAGGTAGGTTTTATGCTGAGGGCTTTTCTCTTGTCTTGTAGGCCGTGCCATCTCTCTGTGTACACACATGACCTCTTCTTTGTGCACATGAGGAGACAGAGAGTCTTACCATTCCCTTAATCTGTTACTCTTCTTAGATAGCAGTTCTATCAGATTAGGGACTCACCTTAGGATCTCACTTAATCTTTATTACCTACTTATAGGCCCTATTTCCAAATGCAGTCACATGGCGGGTTAGAGCTTCAATACAGGAACATCACGGGAACATAATTCAGACTATGATAATCTCTCTCCTTAGGAATCTGGACTTAGCCTTGATTCCTGATCCATCATGGTCAAAAACAAAAATCAGATCCTCTATGAAATGAAACAAAATTCCCTCTCCCTCATACCTATAAGAAAATGTTAATAAATCTTTCCCAGTGTTTACAAATGAGTTTAAAATTTAAAAAAACAGTTCCAGTGTTTGGAAATATCACCTAAACTCAGTTTAAGCTATGCCCATATGAGGACCTTGATAGAATATTTATTTTTAAAGTGTCCTATCAGGCAAAGCAACATTACATCATCCTGGTAAGCTGTGGTCTATGTTGAACTTATACATTTCTGAATTGGCAGGGCTTTATTTCTATAGCATGAGAATGGTGTGGGGAGGAGAGCTACCAGTTATGGATAAAAAAATGATCAGAGGTGCTTATTTAAGGGCAAGAAAGAGAGGAAAGCTGTGAGGGTGGAGAGATGGGGGTGCATGAAATGTTTTGTCCTTTGACAAACATATTTTCTGTGACAGATGATACAATAAAAGAAATGGTCATGTAAGCAGTTTATCTCCCTTTTCTGCCTCTGCTCTCTTTCCAGTCCCTTAAATCTGATCAGTTTGTTTTTGCTCAGTCTTACCTCTAGAGAAGAGGATAGATTTGCTATCTAGAGTGGACTTGGTTGAGTTAGCTAGTTCCTAAAGAAGTTGGCACTTGATAATAAAGAATCTTCAAATTTCAGGTCGTCTCAACTTCTAAATATCTGGCTAATCTGGTGGAAGTGCCATAACTTTCCAGAAGAGCAACACTCTGTTTGGAAAAAGAAAATCAGTACTTTTGTACACATAGAGAAAAAAGAGAACATGATTTGGAATAATTTGCCATTGATGTATACTTTAAGTTCACATGTCTGGTTACATGGTGTGTGTGAACATAAATGAGTCTGTGTTTGTTTTGTTACAGCGTACACTACAGAAAGGGAATCTAACAACACTAGTGGTGCTGGCCGTCGGGACGGAGGCACACCTACGAGCAGGCAGTCCAAGCCATTTGTGTTTCTCCAAAGCCCTGGTTGTGTTTTGACCTGAGAGAGTAATAGAAAGACAGAAAGAAAGCATATGGGGTCTCCAGACAATCACAGGTCTGGGGCAAGTTAGAGGCTTCTGGGATGTGTGATGGGGAACTCCTTGCTGAGACACACTGATAGAGGGTTTAACACTCTAGAGTGCCTCAATACTACTGGTGTAGAAAATCCTCCTCTGTTGCTATTCTGATCTTTTCCGGAAGCAGAGTCCATGGTCTTTCTCAGGAACTCTTTTATTAATAGTTTGTAACATATCAGCTAGTTGTATATAAATAACTCCAATCACTTATGCTAAACCTAAGCCACTGTCTCTTGTTCTACCCACGATAAAAGCTAAAAGTCAGCTAGTCTGTATAACGATTCTTGTCCTTGAAAACTTCCTCTTCCCTTTATTAAAAACACTGTCTGTCCCCTCTTTGAGTTATAAAAAGAAAAAAGAAAACAACAAAATGGGTGTGGCATTAGATCAAATGCCTTCAGAAAGTTCCTTATACCCTCTGGATTCTCTAATTTTTACCTCTTGCTTACCTTCCTGGGATATTTGGGCACATAATCAGAGCCTGTCATTCTTTTCTTCATGAGCAGAAGGGAGGGGTTTTGTGAATTAGAAACTCAAATGCTAAATCCATGGAAAAATTATAACTTGGTATCACAAAGGCAGTTGGTGTTTGTGCAACCTACCCTACCACATCTAAACTCTAGTAACTCTAACACATAACTCCCATCTCTTCACACAAGCACAGGAGTATCATAGGGAAGTTACTCATGTGAGAAGTCTTTTGTTTCCCTCTCTCTCTCTCTTTTTTTCTTTTTTCGTGAGTGTGGAGGAAAAGTTTCAGCTTTTCGATGTTGGCCTTTATAACTTCCTTGTTGAAACTGTGAAGTTTCAAAGTTAATGTTTCCCTCAGGGAATTTCCCTGACAAGCAAACAGTTCTTGCCTTATTCTTCCCAGGTGGGAAACATTCAAAAAGGGAGGTCTCTCAGACACACCTCTTCCGGGAACATCCACTCTGGAATGTGGGCTGTAAGGTGGCCTGTGGCAGGTGGGAATCCCAGGGAACACACAGCCCACTGTGCCTCTTCTAAAGCTTTGCTTTGTCTGTTCAGAAACCGTCACCGTTGAGCTGGTGTCCCAGCATGGAGATGCCATGAGAATCTGTGGAAGTAGCTCCTTGGCATTAAGCAAGGCGCTCCTCACCTCCAACTGGAAGGGTCAAAAACCTTATTCATTCACCTGTACCAATGTTCACTTGCGATGATCAATTTTATGTGTCAACTTGGCTAGGCCATGGTACTCAGATATTCAGTCAAACATTATTCTAGATGTTTCTGTGAAGCTATTTTTTAGATGAGATCAACATTTCAGTCTATAGATATTGAGTAAAGCAGATTACCTTCCATGATGTGGGTAGGTCTCATCCAATCAGCCAAAGGCCTTGAAAAAAAGCCTGATCTCTCCCAACCAGAGGATGCTGCCAGCAGACTGCTTTCAGACCAAGTCGCAACTCTTCCCCAGGTAGCCTGCAGATTTTGGATTTGTCAGCCTCCTCGACGTCACAACCATATGAGCCAATTCCTTAAAATCAATCAATCTTTCTTTCCCCACCTTCTCCCACCCCCTCTGTTTATACATTCATCCAGTAGATTCTGTTTCCCTGGAGAACCTTGGCTAAAAAAGCATTGAACATGCCTTAAAATTGGTTCTTAAAACTTAATTAGAAGCCTACTTGTGGAAGATAGTTATTTGCATTATACTGGATAAACTGGCAGTACTGCACTTTTCAGGCTGTGGTTCCACATGAGGCTCATATGAAATATACGTCCTAGGAGAGACCTCAGGTGTAATGATTTTACTCTACACCTTGGCTTTCTAAATCCATAATCTTATTATGTTATTTCTGTGCTTAAAATCTTTACTGCTTTCAAGAAAAGGGTCAAGACCAGGCCTGTGGCTCACGCGTATAATGCTAGCACTCCTGGAGGCCGAGGCGGGAGGATCACTTGAGGCCAGGAGTTCAAGACCAGCCTAAGCAAGAACGAGACCTCATCTCTACAAAAAATAGAAAAATTAGCCAGGCGTGGTGGTGTGCATCTGTAGTCCCAGCTACTCGGGAGGCTGAAGCGGGAGAAGCTCTTGAGCTTGGGAGTTTGAGGTTGAAGTGAGTTATGATCACGCCACTGCTCACAACAAAGTGAGAACGTGTCTCAAAACAAAACAAAACAAAAAAAACAATGGTCCAAATGGGGACACTCTTTGGCACTTTTGAGCATTAAGGGGAACGCTATTAATAGGATTACTGTATCTACAAGGCCCTGTCAGGTCTCACCCCTACTTCACCTTCTCTAGCTCCACATTCCTCTCCACTCACCTTGCTTGGGTGCCATGCTTCTTCCTGCTGCAGGGCCTTTGCACATGCTGATCTCTCTGCCTGGAATACACCCCCATGCCCCCATGCCTGGTGAAGCATCCCCAACTCTATCTAGCTAATGTTTCCTCATTCTTAGATTTAGCTCAAACATCACTCACTTAAGAAAGTCCTCTTGGTTCCCTGGGTGGGGTTGATATGCTCTCAAAACAGCATACGGCTTTTCTCTGCAGCACTTTCCATTTTGGAATTCTACCTTTTCACTTTTATTTGGGTTATTATTTGATTCTAGTTTGTCTCCCTGACTGACTGTAAGCTCCACCAGGGCAGGGATTATATCTGTGTTTCCAATGCCTATGGGCTTGGCACCTAGTAAATGTCCCCTAAATATTTATTGAGTAAATAACCACTAAACCCCTTATAAATGAAGTGTTATTTTCAGGGGTTAGTGATTGAGGAAACCAAGGGTGATATAACATGCCCTTGGTCACACAGTGGCAAAACTGATATTCAATCCTAGGTCTTTTGACTCAAAGTCCATACAGTTTTCACTACAGAAATCTGCGTTTCTTTGCAGGCTGCTGACACCAAAAGCAACAATTCTATCTGTGGACTTCTCTTACTGCCTCATCTCTAAAAGCACATCCAATCTTGACACTACTAAGAGAAAAGAGAAAGCTATCTCTGTGCTTCAGATTGGAACAAATCTTACAGTAATTGTCTGAAATTATGGTACCTATTGCTTTCAAATAATTGAGCATCAGAGTGAAGCATATCACTCGAAGATGAGAATAGTGTGTACAGGACTTTCTTTAGCCTCAGATTTTAGAGGGTATTTGGATGCTTGATTGCATGAAGGGAAGAATCAGACAAAACGTATAACACTTTCACATTTCATCAAAAATGGAGAGTAAAATCTCATATCTTCTATTTTTATGCAACTCGAAGATATTTTAGGTATAATTATAGAAAATCAATACAATTGATTTTTAATTGATTCCAAAATAGTAATACTAAAACCTGTCCTGGTTGCCAGGTAGATAATCTCATTTCATTTTAGAAATACAACAGCTTAACAATCGTGCAATCTTCATCAGTGATTGTGTAATGAGCAGGCAGCTCACGAACAGAGAAACTTGGAAAAATCTAATCAAAAAGGGCGCACAGGCCGGGCGCGGTGGCTCACGCCTGTAATCCTAGCACTCTGGGAGGCCGAGGCGGGTGGATTGTTTGAGCTCAGGAGTTCGAGACCAGCCTGAGCAAGAGCGAGACCCCGTCTCTACTAAAAATAGAAAGAAATTAATCAGACAATTAAAAATATATAGAAAAAATTAGCCGGGCATGGTGGCACATGCCTGTAGTCCCAGCTACTCGGGAGGCTGAGGCAGAAGGATCGCTTGAGCCCAGGAGTTTGAGATTGCTGTGAGCTAGGATGACGCCACACCACTCTAGCCCAGGCAAAAGAGTGAGACTCTGTCTCAAAAAAAAAAAAAGGGCGTACAGTCCTGTCTCCTGAATTTTAGACCCACGGGGCAGTTTCACAGCCAAGTCTGAAAGACTTGACAAGACAGGGTTAGATTGGAAGTGCTGACACAAGCTCAGCAGAGAGAATGGGCTCGCTATATTGCTGTAACAATCTGAGAAAAAAATGAATAATTTTTTTTGTGTGTGCATTAATCTTCAAGCTGCTTCAACATGACTTGAGACTATGCCACCGAAACCAATGTAAGTGGGCCATGTAAATCGTGTGTACATTCCTGGTGAATTGGGCCCTTAGTCACATTCCTACCAATTATGCTGTTCTCGAAAAGATCTGAACTAAGTCTTAACATGTTAAGAATGCTCAGTGGAAAAAAAAAAAACAACAGTGGAGAATTTTGCTTCTCTGTTATAAAAATAGAAGAAAGAGGGGCTTATGGGAAAAGCAAGTCAAGACTTTTTCCAGGCAACTTCTACTGAGGTAAAGTAACTAATATACAAGTTATTATTAGAGGAACTTAGGGTTAACTCGATGGCAAAAAACTTGAGGTTCTTTAGGTAAAACCACTCTGGTAGTACCTATCTTTCCACGGGACTTGTTTTTTTTTCTCTCATGACATTTATCTTATGATAAATGGGCTGAAAAACAGACATTGGTCTTTTTGTTTTACTTTCCATACCTACACTGCCACCGCCAACCCGTTAGACTTGAGTTGCCAGAGGACAGGAAATGTTTTATTACTCTTTTAATACCATCTAGTACTCAGTAAACTGCAGTGAACATAGCAAATGCATAATCCCATTAACTTACTTCAATACTATTTAGTAACTGGTGACCTGCACAATATGGAATATAGGTGGAGGAAGTATGTTCTGGCAGATAAAATAATGACAACTCTTGAAGTTTTGAGAGCCACCGGGGCCTGAGAGTCTTTGTGTGTTTTATCACTACCTCTTGAACACTGGTGCTCTTTGCTGGGACCAGGTAAGGTGCCAAACTGAATTGGCACCACTCTTTTCCCTTTCCAGGAGCACTTGGGAGCAGGTTGGTAATGCGATCAACCTCACGCAGGCTCTGCAGTTGGGCAAACTTGGATTTGAATCCCAGTTTTGCCAGTTACTGGCTGTGTGACCTTGGGCAGATTTCTTAATCTTTCTAAGGGAAATAGTCTAGACGAATTCCAGAGGTGAGTGCCTATGGCCGGCGGGTATTTCATGTGCTCCCAGCATCTGCGTAGGCGAGCTGGGTTCATTTAAACGCAACAGAACGGACCGACTGAAAGTCATAACACATCTCTTGGGCACAGCAAAGAATTTGGAGAAGAGCGGGGCTTGGAGTTTTGTGTAGGACTTTGGCATTAGCTGTTATGCTAATTTTATCTGGGAAAGTAGAGACGAGACCAGCGATCTACCGCGATGACTTGATCTGCAGAATCGCTTCCTGTACGTGGAAGGTTCATTGGCAATCCTGCACACGCACCATACATAATCCAGAAACTCTACTCCCGGGGGTGCTGCTGGGAATCCCAGTGCTATCTCCACTCCCTTGAACTGCGGAGGAACTGTGGAAACCCCCAGATGTTGCTTCCTCCATGCTGATCCATGAAAGGAAATTACCGTGCTATACCCTTCTAGGCTTTTTAGGATTGGGGAAATGGCGTTAACTGACATTTCTGAGAAGTCCACGTGAATCACTCTAAAAGTCTGAGGCTTCAGATGAGATACTGGCATTTCGTGTCCTAAGCTCTACCTTGTGCGGTTTAGAGTTCTCCGTGTATATTTATACACCCGATAATGTGTCACCAGTGGCACATAGATGTGGTGGCTCTCCCTGTGGAGACATTATCCTCATTTTACAGACATTTAAAAAGGGGAGCTTGGAATGAAGCTTCTTGCCTAGGGCTATGAAATGAGTATACAGTAGAAGCAGAAGTCACAGGATTTTAGGTACAATTGGTTTGATGTCCCTGAAAGGTCTTTTCAGAATTGGAAAGTGAGGAAGCCGGAACACAGCAGAGTCTTCCCCTTTTGACTCTCTGAAATGGGTTGCATCATCTGACTCTCTGAAAGTAAGTTTACTTTTTAAAAAAAAACCAGTGGGGATTTTTATTACAAAGGATGCAGCGGTTTAGCCACACTGCATGATTTGGTGAATCATTTCAGTGATTACTTACATAACAGGTATCTCCCTCAGGCCATACCAGTCATGGGACAGGGCTGGGATGTCCTGCTGGAGCGAATTGATTTTTCTGCTCCCCTTGCCCGTGACCTGTGGGAACTTCTTTCTCAATCCAGTCCTTTCCTCTGCTCAGAAAGGGGAGGGGAACCCCTTGGGGGTGGGTGTCTAAAGAACTGCAGTCTTTCCCACACACTTCATCTCTGTGTCTGGCAACACCAGTGTTTCCTGACCCAGCCACAGGCCACAGAAACCATCTTCCAGTCTTGCCTGCCCTGTCTCTGATGGCTAAATGGTACAAATGCCGATGTAGAATGCTTTTTTTTTTCCCTTTATTTCCAGTGGATGCGGCCATTTCTCTACTACGGAAGGCAAGGAGGATGATTGCCCTATGCCCAGGGATCCCTCTTAGAGATTCTTCTCTTCTTGGAGCAGCCCGGGGCCAGTCCCACCTTGTTCTCTTCTTGAAGGAGCTAGGTCCCTAAGAGTCATTCTGGTCTGCCCTTCTTTCTTCCCTTCATGTCAGTCTCAGGATATCCTCCTCCAGCTCTTTTGTCCCACTTCCATCAGTAGATTCCTTCCAAAATAGATCCAGCAAATTTTTTTGGTCGGGGGAGGGATGGAACGGTAGAGGGGAGCTGGCTTTTGTTGCACTTGCCTGAGAGGGGAGGGATAAGGATATCACATCAGCACGCAAAATAAGAAAGTTATTTAGATCTATTTGTAGCCTTTAGCTCTGGCTCCCTACAAGCCTTTTTCGTTTGTTTGTTTGTTTTTTAAAGTTTATAGGCTTTATTTTTTAGAAAAGTTTTAGATTTACAGAAAATTGAGCAGACAGTACAGACAGTTCCTATACACACCCTCCACACTCTATGAGGTTTTAAGTACTCAGTTTTGAAATTCATGAACTGCTGGAAGTTCATGCAAAGTAAATGCAATCTTGCAAATAAATTCAACATTTCTAACCTGCAGAAACACTGAGATTTGCAGGGACATTAATAAAATCAGCATTCTAAGTAGATAATTTGTCATCCTGGCCCACAAGTTATTTATAAAGCCAAATTAATAGATGTTCTAATTACAGAGCATTTTTGTCATTCAGATAAGAAGCACAAATAGTGAATAATGTTTATTTTATAGTTTAACATCCTTTTTTTTTTTTTTTTTTAGTTTAAAAGAAGTCTAATATAATTGAGTAGTGTTTTACCAATAACTGGAATTTTCTAATTGCCTATCTCCTTTTCTAGTTGCTTCTGTCCTGGGTTTCCATTCTAGTCTAGACCATTTTTCCAGAACCACAAATTAATTCTTAAAAGCCACCTGTGGTTGCAGTATGGGAACCGAATGGGAACTTTATTAACCGTGTGTGGTTTCATCTTTCTGCAGCTAAATTCCTAATGCCTTTAAAGGGCCAGGGAGTTCAAAGTCCTCTCTAATGATCTAGTAATGGTAGAAAAAGCTTGTTGAAAAGGTTGTAAATATTTGTTGACTGAGTGTCAACAGAGAAAAAGGCTTTTCCCCCTCCACAGTGTCTGGGAGAAGGGGAAGGAAGGATGCTTTTACACACTCATTTTAATTTAGCTGTTTTATTTCTCATGCTTTGAGGCCTTGGACATGTATTTTAAGAATCGACCTTTTCTTTCATCTTTAAAATAGAAAAATTAGAATAAAACAGTTTTCTGTTTAAGTTTCACTCTATAACACAGGGAAATGTACAAAAGTCAGTTACCAAGTTGGACAAGGCTGAGCACAGCTCTTCGTGAATAAGAACTGACTTTTATTTTCAATCCACCGAAGGGAGTAGGTGGAGTAGGCAGCTGCCGATGTCGTGAGATTTGAACATTACCAAAAGACTCGCCTGCACAAAAATATCTTTCCCCTGGGTCTGTCATAGATCCATAAGGCAGCCAGCCATTAGAACTGCTCTTCTGGATAAAGACATTTTCTCCATTTGGTGCCATTAAAATGTACATCTATTCCTTGGGAAAGGTAAATGTTAATACATTAAAAAAGTTAAAGTGCGTGTGTGTGAACTTTTAATTTGAAGATAATTGTAGATACACACGCAATTAGAAGAAGTAATACAGAGAGATCCTGTGTACCTTTCACCTAGTTTCCTCATAGTGCACAACTATAGTATAATACAATGTCACACCCAGGAAGTTGACATTGATACAGACTGCAGACCTTATGCAGATTTCCCCACTTTAACATGTACTTATTTGTGTGTGTGTGTGTGTGTGTGTGTATGTGTGTCTGTGTATTTAGTTCTGTGCAATCTTGTCATATGAGTAGATTGGTATGGCCACCACCATAATCAAGATATAGAAGATACAAGATGCAAAATCCATCACAATCCATCATGCTTTCCTTTTTACGGCTTTCTCCCTGCCTACCCACCACCCCACTAATCTGTTCTGTCTCTATAATTTTGTCATTTGACAAACATTATAGACATGGAATCAACAGTATGGAATAATCAACATAGTTGCCTTGAGAGCCATCCAAATTGTGTGTATCAACAGTTTGTTCCTTTTTAGTGCTGAGTAGTCTTCCATGGTGTGGATTAACCACAGTTTGTTTAACCACACACCCACTGAAGGAATATATATTGTTTCTAATTTTTTGCTATTACAAATTTTCTGTTTCTTTCATTTGTTTTTCATTCTTCTATTTCTTTTTTCTTGCCTTCCTGTACATTACTCGAATGATTTTAAGGATTCCAACTTGATTTATTTACAGCGTTTTTGAGTATATGGTTTCATGTAGTGTCCTTAATGTTTGCTCTAGGTATTGCAATATGCATAAGTAACTTATCAGTCTACTGGTATTGATGTTTTACAACTTCTAGCGAAGTGTGGAAACCTTACTTCCATCTAGGTCCTCTATTCTCCTCACTTAAAAAATGTAATTGTCTAGAATATTTCCTCTAAATACAATTATCACCACATCAGAAGGCATTATAATCTTTGCTTTAATTATTAAATATGATTTTAAAAACTCATGAGAAGAAGGAGAGTCTGTTATATTTATCCTTATTTTACCCTTCTCTAGGTAAAATGAATTTTGAAACGTACTAATAACAGGGGCTATTCCTTTGTTAATTTTATATATCATTAGTATCCATGATACTAATGAAATATTCTGCTATAAGCAGCAGAATATTTCAAATAAAATCTTTTTTTTTTTTTTTTTTTTTTGAGACAGTCTCACTCTTTTGCCCGGGCTAGAGTGAGTGCCGTGGCGTCAACCTAGCTCACAGCAACCTCAAACTCCTGGGCTCGAGCGATCCTTCTGCCTCAGCCTCCCGAGTAGCTGCGACTACAGGCATGCGCCACCATGCCCGGCTAATTTTTTCTATATATTTTTAGTTGTCCGATTAATTTCTTTCTATTTTTAGTAGAGACAGGGTCTCGCTCTCGCTCAGGCTGGTCTTGAACTCCTGAGCTCGAACAATCCGCCCGCCTTGGCCTCCCAGAGTGCTAGGATTACAGGCGTGAGCCACCGCGCCCGGCCTCAAATAAAATCTTTATTGTAAAAGAGAGGACTATAGTTCTTGACAAGGAAGCCATTTGATCAGAAAATTTGGCTTCAGAGAGCACTCCTGGACAGGGCAGATTTTTTCCAGTATTTTCCTGTCTTTTTCTGAATTAGATAGTGCTGTTCATGACCATCTGAAGTTAGGTCTTTTGTTATGAAGTTATGTCCTTGTAACTTGTTTTATGTTCATAAGGTAACAAGTTATGTTGTTCATGGTTCCAGAGCTCTGTCCTTGTCTGTTGTTGAACCCTTGAAAATATGCTATAATGACAGATTTTTTTCTGTATTTCACACAATTACCACAAATGGGAAGGTAATATAGCGGCAGGGCTGATTAAATAAAACTACTTTCCTTTGGAAAACAGGAGTTCTGGTATTGTTGCCTGGGTGGAATTTGAATTCTGGGCCTCATACCTCAGTTTGGCTCACTGCCCTCTGTTCCAGTGAATTCTCTGGGACTCTTGACCCCCAAGATTTACCACACAAAGCAGCTTTTTGTGTCTGAACGCATATTGGCAAACAATATATAAAGTCCTTTAGTAAGGGAACCTATTTCACTTTTTTAACCCAGTTATTTCTTT
>RJWJ010032809.1:0-18353 GCA_004363605.1 Indri indri
CTTCATATTTGCATAGTGCCTTTTACCTTTTTGGGTAGTCCTTATCCAAGGATAGTCTTACCTTTTTTTTTTTAGCTGCAATTCTAGAGTTAGATGCATTCCACATCAGGTACTTGGGTGCTTTATTTCTATTTTCTACAGTCTTTGTAAGTCTCACTGTAGAGATGGATATTTTATCATGTTAATGTAACATAATTTATATGTCATTTACTTTATGGTTATATAAATCGTTTGTAATTTATTTGCTATTGAAAATGACACTGCAATAAATATTTTCACACAAAAGTTTTAGGAAGGCTTATTACCAATAATTTGTGCTACATCTCTTTTGAAATAGTGTAGCAGCTTTCAGGATCACAGCAAAACAAAGAGATGGCATACTCCAAAGGGTTTTGTATATCATGATTTTATTTAACAAATGTTTCTGAGGTTTCCAATAGCACCCCCAACAGTACTGTACTACTTACACAAGCAAATACTAAGTTTCTGTCTGTGTCTTTAAGCGTATGGGGCCCCCTGTAGCAATACAGAGACTTCCATTGCCCTTAGTTTCTGGAAAGCAAAAACTATTAAATCCTATTTCCCACAAAGTCCTCAGGGCCTCAGAGCAAGTCTCGCTGAGGACTCCTGGGAGCCTCTTCACTCCTGAACTGAGAGACCTTAACATGCCTATAGGCCTTATCTTTCTCAGCAGTTATCAGATTCTAACCAAGGAAGTGTATGCAGAATGAGAAGAATATGGGCTGGAAACTGAACCCTAAGAGCACCACCATTTTGGATTATGTGAAATAAAAAAAACAAAGAGAATGGGGAAGCAATAGCCAAAGAATTTGGATGACAGAAGAGGGGAGTGTCATGGAAATGAAGGGGGGTTTCAAAAAGGGTGGTCTGTACCCTAAATGAATAAAGAAGTATAATTAGGGACTAATTGGATTTGGACACATGAAGGTCAGTTATGCTTAGACAGACAGTGTCAGGGTAGAGGATAGAGGAGGAAGCCAGGTTTTAACAGATGAATAAATGGGAAAGTGAAGAAGTGGTGTGGTCAAGTGTAGACTCCTCTTTCAGAAAACACAGCTGAGAAGGGAATAGAGGGATGGCTAACATTAAAGGGGCACGTACATTCAAGAATTTTTTAAATGGGAGAGCCATAGCCCGAGGAAAAGATAGATAAAGAGAAGCAGAAAAGTTGAAGGCATATGAGAAAATTGGAGAGGAGATGAAACAGTATCCTAAGAGGAAGGCCTGGCCTCAAAAAGAAGGCCAGAGACCTCATTCACTGAGGTTGGAGGGGACAGTCAAGGATGAGTCTGGTTCAAAATTTGAGGGAAGATATAGGTGTCTGAAAGTTTTCATTCTCAAACACCTCAATATTGTCAATAAAATAAAAGGCCTAGGTACCAACAGAAAGTTAAGAAGCGTCCTAAGGGGGAGTGGCAGGGATTTGGAGAAGTTATTGAGAAGGGTGGCAAGAGTTACTAACCAAATACAAAGAACAGGACTGTCAAGCATTAGTGAGAAGCCAGCTAAATTGAATGGGATATTGGCCCTCAGCAAATACCAGGTGATTTTTTCCTGAGCCCACTCGGCAGCCCAGATATATGCATAGGAAAGTCCAGGGTTTAAGAGAATTGGGGGTGTTGGTGCAAAAGAGTGATCCCAGCAATTGGTCAAAGGGTTCAAGCTGGAGAGGGATATAAACAAGAAGAAAGTGGTAGATAAACTAAGGTAGCAGCGTCATGAGACAGGAGATGTCTGTGAGCCAGAGAGAAGTCTGTGGAGATTAAGGTCTAAGGAGAGAGAGCACTGGCAATAAGAAGACAGGACAGCTGTAGGGCATACGAAGCTCATTTGAATTGGAGTTATCCCATGCCCATCAGGGAAATCCGGAAGGGCGAGCCTCAGGCAAAGCCTGCCTTGGATTTCAGAGAGGTAGAAATTATGCTGTTTCTCTATACTCCAGCCACATAATCCTTCTTTACCTTCACACTGGCCAAGTTCACGTCCCTCTCACCCTTCAAGTAGCAGCTGAAGTTCAGCTTCATGGAAGGGCCTTGCCCAACTATTGGCACTAAAGTAGAAATCATCCCTCCTCTCATTCTGAATCCCACTACTATGTTTTATTTTCTTAATCACCTCTATTACTTCTTTGTTATCTGTTTTCTTGCATGAGAATTTAGCTTCATTTTGCTCAATAAATATTCGTTGAATGA
Source organism: Indri indri (assembly GCA_004363605.1). NCBI lineage: Eukaryota > Metazoa > Chordata > Mammalia > Primates > Indriidae > Indri > Indri indri. Next base: position 2,214 of record RJWJ010032809.1, read on the forward strand.
ATGTTTGTACTCCCTGGCAGCAAAACTATACCAAGGGATTTATGGGCCATTTTGCTTATCAGAATAACAAATGACTCTATGTGACCAAATCAGTAACAATAGAGTTGATCTAATATATCAGACCTTTAAGTACATTAAGCAACAATCAAGTGAATCAATCACATGGTAGCCCTATTTAACCCTTCAAAAGTAAATAAACATTTATATAACTACATATTGCAATACTATTACTATTGCATTTTTATAAGATAAAATGTGAACACCATTTATAGATCCCTACTGCGCTCCAGACAAGTAATGAACATAAAGATTAAAACGAGATAACTTTTTCCTTCAGTGGGTTTACAAGTTAACAGGGAAGATGAGACATACTTGTATGAGAAAGATATGACCAAAATGCCACTGAAGCAGGAGCCGCCTCAGATTACTCGGCTCAGGATCCCCCATTCCCCAGCTGGTAGCTGTTTGTCCACCAGCTTCTGCAACATTAACATAAGGCCAATAAGGATACAGAGCTCTTGTAAAAATTAAATGAGATAAAGAACATAAAGTCCTTAGCAAAACACCAAACATATCACAAAGATTCACAAAATGCCAATTCCTAGTGCTTACAGCTCCTACTAAAGGATTCTTTGATTGCATTAACTGCCATGAACCTCTCATAAAGTTGAAAGATATTTTCTGGTATTACCTATGATAATTACAACTCATTCCTATTTAACTAATTAGTTTTATTGGACAAATAGTAACCCACATCTGAACTTCATGATGGTGTGCCTCAACAAATAAGAAAATTATTATTCATAAATTAACAGTATTGAATCAAAGATGATTATATATGAATGAGCAGCTTTCTCAACTAACTTCTCATCAGCCTAATCATGGGGAAAGCAGGGCTTTTATTAAAAATGGAGAATTGGGCCAGGCGTGGTGGCACATGCATGTAGTCCCAGCTACTCGGGAGGCTGAGGCAAGAGGATCCCTTGAGCCCAGGAGTTTGAGGTCGCACTGAGCTATGATGATGCCATTGCACTCTAGCTCAGGTAACAGAGTGAGACCCTGCCTCAAAAAAAAAAAAAAAAAAAAAGAGAATTGTTAATAAAACTGGGAACTTTTACTAATCTATGGAAATTTAACCATGAGAATTAACTTACTAATCTGCAGAAATGCCTACTGTGTAATACTATTTAACATTCAACTTGCTTCTGGCACTATGCAAGAACAAATACCTTATCCTACAATGTAACTAGCCTTTGATATATAAAATATGGTCTTTAATCATAAATGTCTAGGTTGGAAAGTCTTATAGAGCAAAATACTCTAGAAAATATGTTGGAATCAGTTCAGAATTATCTAAAACTTGGATCATTATTAGTGAACTTGAGCAAGATTTCTTCCTGGACATTTATAGCCATGTAAAGTTTTATGTTCATCAATTTTGCATTTGAAGTATAAGATCAAAAGATTGATATTTCTAATTCATCATACAGACATGTAAAATTACTAAAGAGATTTATCTGGTATATCTCACATTTCAATCTGTTTTCTACTAACACATATCTGGAAAATAAAAACCAAAAAGTCCTAATTGTTCAAGCATGTAATTAAAATTCAAAATTAGAAGACTTCTGAAAGAAGTTTAATAGGGACACAGTTGGCCTGGTTCTTACCCTATACATACATGAAAAAAATTTGTCTCTGTATTTATCTTCATTATAGTAAGGATATTAGAAAATGTGTGTTACAACTGCTAAAACTCTAGAACAACGTGTAATCTGAAAAGTCAAAGCTGATTTATTCGAGACATTATTCAACAGAAATGACAAATCAAAAAGTAGTAAAATATTATGAGATTTTTATTGTAAGTAAGGTTCATATATACTTTCAAAGGGAAGAGTTAGAAAAGTGAACATCTTTCAATGTCTTCAAGATTAATGGTAAGACAGTCTGAATTGGCCATGTAACAGAATAGCAGAGGAATTGTATAACTTAATTACAGTCTGCACATACATATGCTCTGGTTTTTAGAGACAGTTTTTACTTTGGCTATTTATTCAGACAGTATTATATTCCCAACAATAATGATTTTTTATTTCATCATCCTGTTTGAATCAGGTTTAAGCACACAGCTGCAGCATGTTGAATTTTTAAGAAGCAAAGTCAGTCCAGTTTCATGAGTTTGAGCTTTTTATTCCTTATTTGAATTTATTTTTCCTGGAAAGGAAAAATAGTTATAGCAGCACCTGGTATAGTGCCATGAACATAGTGGAGGCTTAATAAATATTTATCACTGTTGAAGTTAGAAGAAACCCTGGTTTGCACTCTGCATGATACGTTGAATTAGGACCATATTGCTTGCAAAAAGCATAAACATTGGGTGCAGCATCTGAATCTTAGACAATTTTTGAAAATGACTGTTTTATAGGAGGCCTAATCTGCTACAGAAAGGATAAAACATTATTTATAACTATGATTAAGATGCATTGAAATCTAAAGAACTGTTTAGAAAAGCAGCCTCTACAGAATGCTGGAAATTCTTATTCTTATATTGTGATCTGATTGACCTTGGCAGGAGAGCCAAAAGAGAACCCCAGCTGTAGATCTGTAGGAGAGAGGGAAGTAAGCCAAGACTGGTGGGGACAGGGCCAGCCTGATAGATATGAGTATAGAGCTGTCCTCAGTTTGAACATCTAAGAGGGCACACCAAACCTGAATCTAAACCAGGTTAATGTTGTTAGTCATCATCCCAAGCCAGCTGGGAGCATGGCACCAGAAATTGCTTATGTGGGAAATGTTATTATCCGATGGATGACAGCTTTATGTTTGGAATGGGAGGAGTTGTCTGGGTTATAATAGGGCCTTAGCTAGTGGGCTACAAAGGGGAAAACATTGGGATAAGATCCAGATCCCCCAGAGAGAAGAGGCTGGCAAGAACAGTCAGCTTCTCCGGCCCAGACAATTTGGCTGGAGTTCAGGGCTGGAATCCATTACCAGGAAAGAATGAAGTGCAAACGAAGAACAGAGGCAAGAGTCTAGAAACACAGTGGGGTTAGGGTCAGGACGAAGGGGCTTAATATTGGTAGCCACGTAAATGTTTACACAGGACTCATCCAATAACAGGCTTAAGGCAATAGATGACTTCCAGACTCCATTTATTAATAGGAATGGAACTCCTAACATCCTTCCAAGCCTGGGTCTTACTTGAGTAACAACTTGATGGTGCTATGTCTATAAGTCGACATTAAGTAGTATCTGCTGCTAGGCATGGCTATGCAAGAGCTGTCAATTTGGGGCATTAATTTTTTATTTTGGAATAAACTTAAACCCAAAACTATATTAAAGTTGACCATTCACTTATATGCTAGAATGTCAGCTCTACCAAAGGAATCTCTGTCTTTTTGTTCACAAGTGTGTCATGTGCCTAGCTGGCACACAGTGCTTAGTTAGCATTTAACAGGTATTTGTTGAATTAAGAATGAATTAATCAAATATTTTCTAACCACTGCCATGGAGTCTGCAAAACTTGGAGGTTGACTCCCCTTTCTAGTTACACTGTATTGCAATTTTTTAAAAATCATAATGATATTGCAATTCCAGATCAACAAAACTCAGAGACCTATCAAAGGGTTTTTATGCCTTTATTCCATTAAATAATAAGAGAAATATTACTATTTTGTTTAATAAGAAATCCAAAAGGAGGAGATTATGATGGTTAATTTTATGTGTCAACTTGACTGGGCCACAGCATGCTCAGATATTTGCTCAATCATTATACTGGGTGTTTCCATGAGAGTATTTTTAGATGCATTTAACATTGAAATCAGTAGACAGAGTAAAGCAGATTGCCCTCCCGAATGTGGATGAGCCTCATCCAATCAATTGAAGGCCTGAATAGAACAAAAAGTCTGACTGTCTCATGAATAAGAGGAAATGTCTCCTGCCTGACTACCTTTAAGCTGGGACATCAGGCTTTTTTTCCTACCTTCGTACTCTAATTGAAATATCAGGGCCCATTGCGGTGGCTCATACCTGTAATCGTAGCACTCTGGGAGGCTGAGGCGGGAAAATCGTTTGAGCTCAGGAGTTTGAGACCAGCCTGAGAAAGAGTGAGACCCCCATCTCTACTAAGAAAAAAAAAAAATTAGCTGGACAACTAAAAATATATAGAAAAAATTAGCAGGACAGGGTGGCGCATGCCTGTAGTCTCAGCTACTCAGGAGGCTGAGGCAGGAGGATTGCTCGAGCCCAGGAGTTTGAGGTCGCTGTGAGCTAGGCTGATGCCACGGCACTCTAGCCCGGGCAACAGAGTGAGACTCTGTCTCAAAAAAAAAGGAACATCAGCTCTTCCTGGGCCTTGGGCCTGCCAATCTTTGCACAGGAACTATACCACCAGTTCTCTTGGGTTTCAAGCTTGCCATCTGCAGATCTTGGGACTTGTCAGCCTCTATAATTGCAAGGGCCTCTTCCTTATTAAATATTTATATATACATTCTATTGGTTCTGTTTCTCTGGAGAACCTCTACTAAAACAGGGAGTTGCAAAGTTGGTTAATTCAGTAACTCAACAGCATCAAGGATTTTTGCCACTTTCTTTTTCTACTACCTTTAGCATCTTGGCTTGCTGACTTACACCGTTTCTCCTCATGGCCCAGGTGGCTGCAGCAGCTCTACACACCACTTCCTCACCTAGCCACATTCAGAGTAAGAATAAAGTTACTGTTTCTTCAAACACAATTCTTTTAAGAGTAAGCCTTTCTGAGAAGCAACCTCAGACAACTTCCCCTTATCTTTCATTGGCAGGAAGGATCACATGACTCTTCTTAAACCAGTCTCTGAGAAGCAGAATAGAATTACCATGACTGGCTAAGAGTAATCAGATTTATCCCCTTTAGAGAATCTGAGTCACTTTCCCTGAGCCAATGGCTACACAGAAGGTAAACAACTGAACAAGTTTTAACAGCAAGAAAGAAGGGGGAAATGGACTTGCAAGCAAACAACTTCTTGCTATACATATCCTGCTTTTAGCCCTCCATTTCTAGGCGCGTGGGAATCTTGAATTTTCCTAATCATCCTGAAGCTCAAAATTGACTTTTCTCACCAAGCAATGAGGAGCTATAGGATCCTGGAGTCCACAGACAGCAAGATCTCCACCTGCCACTTCAGAACTGAAACACTCACTCCCTCTCTTAGTCTGTTCCCTCTGCTATAACAAAACACTTTAGAATGGGTAATTTATAAATAATAGAAAGTCATTGCTTATAGTTCTAGAGCCTGGAAGGCCTGAGATCAAGGTGCCAGCAGTGTCTGGTGAGGGCTCTTCTGCTTCATAGATGACACCTTGTTCCTGTGTCCTCATATGGTGAAAGAGATGGAAGGGATAAAAGGGATGGATGGGAAAGGCCAATCTCTGAAGTCTTTTTTATAAGGATATTAATTCCTTCCAAGAAGGTGGAGCCCTTATGACCCAGTCACCTCCCAGAGGCCCCACATCCTAATATCACCACCTTGGTCATACGGTTTCAACATATGAAATTTGGAGGGACATATACATTCAAATCATAACATTCTCCCAGTACTCATCTGATTCCCTCCTTGGGAACTGACCCCAGCTGAAGAAAGAACCCCCATTTACCATGTTGAATTGCAGGGGGAGGGGGCAGGAGCCAAACGGCACAGCCCGCTTTGCCTTAGTGCTGGGGTCATCCCAGTTCCAGACCTTCCTACAGCATTGGATGCGATCTGTACTGTGGCAGCATTGTAATTTACTCTCTTCCTCCACCCAATTCTGCTTTTTACTACCCACCCCCATCCCCAACCCCCCACCCCTACTCCAGTACAGCTCCCAAGAGCCTTCCTAAATAAACCTCCATATTCAAACCTTCTTCTCAGAGCCTATTTTCTGGGAAATCCAACCTGCTCAGGAGCAGACACAGAGGGGACTGCCCATGGTTTATGGGACTATCAGGTAACTGCTCCACCAGATGGAGACCATGATCTGACCCCTCCTCCAGGGCAGGAATTATGGCCTATAGTGAAATATATTGCAATTTCTGTTTGCTTTCACTGGTGTATAAAAGTTCAAATTTCTTTCTAATCTAGCTATGGAGTTAGATATATCAGGGGAAAAAAAGACACACAAACAAAATTCTAAAGAAAAGCTTTAAGCAAAGGATTTGCAAATGTTGTTATTCTCCCTTCGTGCTAATATCTTTCATAAAAGAGCAACCACCTTTGTATAACTTGCTTCAAAGACAATAAACAAAACAGATTAAATCCATCTGTTCCCGTGAGAAGGAAAAATGATTACTAGGCAATGCCTAGGATCTCAGGACCCACTTGGAGATTTTTCAAAGGATGTCCCATAAATAAGATCTATAATATGCAAGGCACTGTCATGGGAATACAAAAATGAAAAAGACATATTACCTTAAGGAGTTTACACCCTAGTGAAGCAGACAGAGAAGTGGAAAGATGTAGTGTGATGAATGCATAGTGGGGAAGGGAACTATGAGAAGACCCAGCCTGTCACCTAATTCAGTCTAGGGAATAGGGGAGGCTTACCAAAAGTAAGTCAGTGGTGCCCTTAGAAGAAAGTACACTTTAAAAGAGGAAGAGAGTTCCTGGGAGAGAGAGAAGCGTATGCATAGTCCCAAAGATAAGAAAGAGAAAGACTTTTTCTAGAAACTGAAAATATTACCACTATTTCCAAATTCTAAAACAATGCCTGACAAATGCTGAATACTCAATACAAAGATGTACTGTGAAGAATGAACAAATGAAGTAGTTGCAGTCAGTTGACACATCAAGTGTAAGAAAGGAAAGTTGGGAAAGATAATATTGGAAAGGCACACAGCAATCAGATCATGAAGACTTTTCCTAATCTGTCAATTAAAGACTTTGAACTTTATTCTGAAAGATATGAGAAATTTAAGCATGGTGGCCGTGATCAGGGTTGCTGACAGCCATGCAGAGAATAGATAATAGAGACATGATCAAGGTCAGGGAGTCTAGTAAGGAGACCATCACAGTAATCTAGGCAACAAATACACTGTAATGGGGGCTTGAGAAAGGGCAGCAGAGATCAGGAGATAACAAAGATGGATGAATTCTGGAGATATTTAGTAAGCACTATGAACAAGATTGGGGCAACAGTTTGGGTATGGGTCCTTGGTGAGTCACAGATACCATTTACTTTGAAAAATCATAAGAATTTTGTTGGCCATTTTGTGCCCACCGTGCAGTGTAAATTGTCAGTTATCAGGACAGTGTTAGTTGTCCTTGTTCAATCTATCTCTGAAAGGAAAATTTTCACAAAGTTATTAACCTCTAATACTACCATACCCTCTCTGATTTTCCCTCAGTTACAATTTCTTCCATTTCCATGATATTCCATGTAATAACGGTAAAAGAAAGGTATCTGATGTCTGTATTTTACAGGGTTCTTGTTTCATTATTTGACACCTCAAAAGGCAGTTCTTTGTACCAAATTTAAATTATTCTGAAGATATTAAAAAGTTAACTAAACATTACCAAGGAGGAAACATGTATTCTGGACATTTCCCCATCTATATTTTTCCTCAAGGGAAACTGTACCTGGACCCAAGCAAAGACACTTACAGACCTTAGTGATGTCCCTAAGAGTGATAGGCTGGGATGTACAAAAGCAACAGGAAGGCCAGGATGGCCACTCTTTTGCCACCTTGAGGAGATTATTTCAGAGAGCAAATAGAGCTCGGCAGGCAAAGATAAAAAGCTTTGTTCTCTTCCAAGTTCACTCCAGTTGTGTTTCAATATTAGATCTTATGATTGACATCAGCCCTCTATAATGAGTCTCAGGAATCTGCAAACTTAATCGCTTGCTACACTTATATAATGCCATTCATCAATAAGTTTGAGATAGAGTCAAGAGACGATTTCAAAAACAGTTTAATATGATTTAGGAGAATGTATCATCATTACATTATTCACATAAATTACCCACTTTTCTCACAGATGCATTCACATTAAAATGAATGGTGAAAGAGGAAAAGTAAAAGCATTTCAATCCTAGTCTCAAGGCTAATCTTATATCTGTTGAGATTTTCATCACCATTTATAAAAAATTTTAATTCCCATTTATTAAAGATTTATATTAAGTGAAGTTGAAACATCTGGCATATCAGGCATCAGGTGATGTCATCAGGCAGCCAGGTGCCACATCCACTCACAGCAGTCAGATATGTCCAGCAGCATGGGGCTGAAAACCCTGTGGCATTTCTTCCAAGTGCCCTGTTTCCTGCTGCCTTGTGCATCTTGCTGATTCCTATTATTTGGATCCCACTTGAGGTTTCTAATGTCTTTTCTGTTTGACGCTTGGCAGTGCTTCTTTAATAGCACAGTAATTGTCTCTCAATCTACCCTGCCTTACATTACATTTGAGAACCAGCAGATCTCCAGGATTGACCGCTACACACCCGGGGCTGCCATGGGTATAGTGTATGCAGTACATGATATTAAGATCTATCAGTGGCCATGGATATTATTCTCACCAAGGTTGGGCACACAATCTAAAACTGGATTGTGGTGAGGGTTACACAATGTATAAAAGTACTCAATATCATTGAACCGTATGCTTAGAATGGGTGAATCTTATTGTATGTAATTTTTACCTTAGTCAGGTTTAAAAGAAAAAAATTGGTCAGGCAATGGAACTGGGTAGGACAAGTTTGGACTGCCATTGAACCCATCCTAAGTATAAGCCAATACAGGGGGTGCTGTCGTCATGACAGGGGCTGACCACACAGAAATTCAGCTGGTTGGGCAAAGCATGAAGTCTTTTAATTGTATCAGTTCCCAGTTATGAGAAGAGTAGAAAACTATTAAAAACCCAATAAAAGATAGTGTTGTTGTTAGTAGCATTGATACAGCATAGTTGACATTGGGATTCCAAGACCAGATCCCAATTGCTGGGACAAACACTGCAACAAGGAATTTGCATTTGTCAATTTGGGCTTTAGGATATAAATGAACCCTGTCTAACTTAAGGACACAGAAAATGATTTAACGGAAAAGTGTGCAGTCATTCACAGAATCAAATTGAAAAGCTAAAAAGTCAAGCATCAGGTGGAACACCACAGGAACCAGGATGGTTCTAATAATCCAGTACTCAGGACTAATAAATAGTCTCATTGGATAGCTGCCATCAGACTAATTACTGATAATTGTTTAACTCCATTCAGGACTTAATTTCCAGAGACATAGTTGATTGTCCTTGCTTAAGCCAAGTGTCCATGTCTTGGCCTTAAAAGGGTAGGGCTCTTTCACTGAAATTCCTTACAAGATCAATGCAATGGGCGGGGGGAGGATTATTTTCCTTTTTTCTGTATGAAAATCAGTACCAAAACAAGAAGAAAAAAATGCTGAGCAGGAAATACACACATACACACACAAAGATGTCCACTCTGCTAAGATATTATCAAGGCATGAAATTTGAAGTCCCTTTTCCGTATAGTGTGTCCATTCAAGGTAGGACCTTGGCAACTAGACTGAGATTAGAGAATCACTATGGTTTCTCAGAAAAGAGACTAGAACAAAACAAAATCTCAATTCTGTAGGAGGACTGAAGTTATTACAAGAAAAACCACAGATTGGGAACAAAACACAATTTGAGCTTTATAAACACGGTGAAGAAGGCTCAAGGGAGGAAGATGCAGATGCAGAAAACTTCAGAGAAAAACAGGAGTAGCTATGACTTAGAGAACAAAGCCAGAACATGGCGATTACTCTTGGGCAGCAAGGGCACCCTGAGCATATTAGACCAGTGGTCAGGTCAAGAGCGAATTCTTCCTCTCTTATTATTCTCTGCCATCCCAGCCATGCCCTGCAGTTGGTTCAGGTCAGTTTAATAAAATCTTTCTTTTGTTAGAATTAGCTCAGTAATTAGGGATCAGTATTTATTAGTAGACCCAGTTGTGATTTTTTTCCCAAGAAATTTTGAATTTTTCCAAGAAATCTCATTTCTTAAATTTTTAAGAAGTACTGATTAAAATAAAAACCCAGTGAGAGGGAGGTTTTGAGTTTCTATGGCTTTGACATTTTCTGAGTGATATGAAAAAAATGAAATTCAGTTAAAAGATGCAGTAGTTAGTTAGTACCTACTATGTGCAGAGCACTGTTAAAGATACTGGAAATGCAAAGATGCTTTTGTCTCCTCCAAAACTCATATTGAAACTTAATTCCCAATGCAACAGTGTTGGGAGGTGGGGCCTAATGGGAGGTGTTTAGATTTAGAATTAATGCCACTATTAAAAAAACTTGTAGGAGGGGTTTCACTCTTTTCTGCTCTTCTGCCATATAAGGAACAGCATTCCTCCCCTCCAGAGGATGCAGAATTCAAGGCACCATCTTAAAAGTGAAGACCAGGCCCTTACCAGATACCAAATCTGCTGGCACCTTGATCTTAAACTTCATAGCCCCCGAAACTGTGAGAAATAAATTTCTGTTCTTTTTAAATTATTGAGTCTCAGGTATTCTGTTATAGTGGCACAAACAAACAAAGACAGATACTCACCATCATTATCTTCAAGGTACTTATCACACAGAAGGGATACAGAAATACCAGCATTCGTTGTATATATAAATGTAATATTTTATGTGCACTCAAAGGCCATTAGCACACAGCATAAGTACCTAGTCTACTGTGGGGAATTGGGAGTTAAATCTCAAAGAAGTGACATTTGCAGGGAGACTTACAGGGGAAATAGGATTTTGACAGGTGGGCGAAGTAGGTGACAGCATTCCAGTTGGAGATAAAAATATGCAAGATTTTGAGAGCATATTGCATGTCCCCCCTGTAAACATGAGAGAAACTAAAATATCTTCCAGGAGCTATGTATAGTATAATGTTTCTGGAGAGGAAATGAGAGAGGAATGATGTGGCTGGGAAGGCTTATTATAGATCACATATATCAGGTAGTTAAGGCAAGCCGTTACAGAATTCTGAGCAGGAGAGTGACATGTTAAAGAGCCTTGGAAAGCCATGGGGAGGATAGATTGAAGAAGGGTATGACCTTTTATTCCTAGGGAACTCTCCATCATCCAGGTAAGACATGATGAGTGGATGTGCAGAGAAAGGAATGGACATTTAGTTGATAAAATGAACAGCAATTTATATAATAACAGTTAATATTTGTAAAGCTCTATTTTTCAGGCATTGACATTATGCAGTGACTAAGAACCCAAGCTCTGAAATCCAACTGCCTAAGTTCAAACACTGTGTCTCTACCATGGGGAACTTGCTCAGTTTCCCTGTACCTCAGTAGTTTCCTTACCTGTAAATTAGGACTGACTTTATGGGACTATAAGGATTAATTAGTTACTATATAAAAGGTATCTGGAATAGTGCCTGGAATAAAGTAAGTGCTCAAAATATGTTAACAATTATTATCTCATTTTAGACATGAGTAAACTATAATATACTTATATAGGTATGTTTTCAAGGATATATGATATATGAGGTGTGTTTTAAACCCATGTTTGTCTAACTTTAGAGCATGCACACATAAGTTCTAGCTAGCATGACTCCAAGTCCTTTAAACAACAGGTCTGTGTTCACTGATAGAATCTTGAGAAGATTTCAGATGATCAAATGATCTGCATGTGATTTAAGTATTTTATTTATAGTTTGGATTTCCTATAGTTTCAGGTTTGGTGCTTACATAATCTTTAATTCTACGGGTTTATTAGAGATATTGATTATACATTTGGTACCATATTCTCTTCTCTGAGAAGCTTCCCTCTTCACCAATAGCCCATGCTGTCCCCTATTAACATTAATTAAACTAGGGGTGAACAACAGACTTAGAGACTGGACTAGATGAATCAAATTCTTTCTTGAATATTTGCACTAAGAAAGCTGTTAGTTGAGTAATGATAGATAGTGGATGGAACAGACCATTTAGTTTCAGGTTAACAAGATTAAATTATAGACAGAATGTGGAAGGCTTTGAATTGCAGGCTAAGAAGTTCTAATTTTATCACACTGGCAAGGGAAAAATCACCAAAGATTTTTTTTTAACCAAAGATTTTGAGAAGGAGAGTCACATCATGAAAATGAGTAAGGACATTGAATTTATATGGTTATGTAAGGCAAATTGGAAGCCAAAGAGGTCAAGTTTATCGGGAACACAAACCCTTGGGTCAGAGTAGTGACAGCTGGTATGCGAAGTAATAAATAGATGCAAAGCCCTTTCCAAGGAAGAATTTATAGGACTTAATGATAGATAAACTATAAAAGGTAAATGAAAGAGAGGAAACAAGTGTAACTAAAAGATTTTGAGTTTAGAGTGCAAAGTATTAGAAATACAGAATCTAAGAGGCAAGGATGCTTTCAGGACATTGAATTAAAAATTTGAGTTGAGTTTCACATAATAAGGATTCAAGTGGAAATATCTAGTTGGGTGCTTGATATTAAAAGATTTCAGAGCTGGAGAGAATCTTAGAAATTATCAGAGTCCAGTTGCTTTATTGCCTGAATAAGAAACTGAGATCTAGGAGGATAAATAATTTATTCAATATAATATGAGTAATTAATATAGAACTGGAATTCAACCTTTTTGGCTCCCAATCCAGAGCTCTTTTGGCTCTATTGCACTGCTTTCTCTAACAGCTTGGTTAAAGCAGAAGAAATAACAAATTATAACATTGGGAGAAATCTACAGTGATAAAATATATTGAAGTCATAAGATCTATAAGGTAGGGAGTTTCCAACAGAGACAGCAAGTAATTTTCAACTTACACACCAGCTCCAATAAAAGTTGGTATGACTGTATGAATACTATATTGAAACAATTCTGAACCTATATCCAGGCTTACTGAAAACGAAAATGTGACCAATTAGTGATCATGGTCAACAGGAAGCTGAAGAAGTGGGCAGCATATATGCCACCTGTTGCTATCACTAATCAGAAAATTGCAGTAAAAACCATGGGAAAGAAGTAAAAGTATTTGAAAAGATAACAGCCAGCAAAATGTCATAATGATCAGCTTTGCAAAAGTTAATAACAGTTCCTTTCTATTATTTTGTTCCTACCTTAAATGGGAGGTAAACTGCTGAATGCTTATCGTTACCCTGGAAACATAAAAGGCGATTTGGGGAATCATAATGGAACAGGTTGAAAAAGATTAAGAGGCAAAGAAAGAGAAACAAAGCTACATAAACTATTAATTGAGCTCTTTTATATAACCTGGCTTATTTGTTCTGTACTTTCCCAGACTTCAGCTTAATTTGATTTCATTCAGAGACTACCTAATAAAAATTCTTCTGAAATATATTATATACGTCACAGTCAAAATTGTAGACCACACACATTTATCTCCTCTTATTCCTAATAACCCAGTAAATGGTTATAAAGTAAACATGCACACCACACACATGCATGCACACACACACAATATATACATATTTACATACATACACACATATTTATATATATATATACACACACACCCCTAGAGAGAGAAAGAAATTATAAAATCAATAAAGAATATAAAGAGGACAGAAAGGAGGCTATTAACAATAAACGTCACCAAATTTCCTAAAGAGATTAAGCAGTTGAAGAGTGGTATAGTGAGTTGAATGGTGGTACCCAAAAAGATATGTACATGTCTTAATCCCCCAAACCTGTGAATGTCACCTTATTTGGAAAAAGGGTCTGGGTGGGCCCTAAATCCAACGATAACCATCCTTATAAGAGTAAGGCAGGAGGGTGAGATTATATAGACAGAAGAGAAGAAGGCCCTTTGAAGACAAAGACAGAGATTGGAGTGATGTGGCTACAAGCTAAGGAATGTCAACAGCCACCGGAAGCTGGACAAAGCAAAGAACGTCTCCTCTAGAGCCTCTGAAGGGAGTATAGTCCTGCTGACACCTTGATTTTATACTTCTGGCCTCCAGACCTATGAAAGAATACATTTCTATTGTTTTCAGCTACCAAGTGCATGGTAATTTGTTATAGGTAGCCACAAGAAATTAATGCAAGTGGTTTGTAAGATGCTGAGGAATATGGCCTTGCAGAAATACAGAGAAGCTCAGAAAACACCAATTGGAAGCAGGTGGTAGAATGTGGAATTAATTGAAAAATAGTGTAAGTGATAATGTCCCCCCGCCCCACTCCGTTACCCCAACAAGTCGGGTAGACAGGTATCTACCACTCTAGCAAAAAATTGGAAGATTCTTTTCTATAGAAACTGGACTGTCTGGAGAGAAGTAGGGCAGCCAACATGGTTGTTTTCCATCGAAACACCCCGAAGTAAAGTAAAGTTGATTAATAGACAAGCCCAACCCACAACCAGTTTTTCACTGCCTTATTTTTAACAAATAAATAACTAAGAAATTCTAAACATTTTTTAAAGGCTTCAAAATTAAAGAGAGGCCAAGAAAGATAAACAGGAAAAGAAGTCCACACAGAAAGTAGAAGTAATTCAAGGAATGGGACGGAATAAAAAAGGAAGACAGTCTATTTGTTGTATATGCTCATAGATAGTTATGCCAGTTAATAACTTAATGCTTTTCAGTTCCAAACTCACCCTTTTTTTCCCTGCTTGTGATATTGGAACTGGACTCAACATTCGGGCTTTGCTGGCTGGCTCCATGGAGGTCCTGCCAATAGAGGGCACTGGAAGAAAAAAACTGCAAAGTCAGACACTGCAAGGTCATAAGGAGAGGAGGTGTTTTTTATGTTATTTTATTTTAAACCACTTTATTGAAGTGTAATTAATATACAAAAAGATGTACATATACAATGTATACAACTCAAAGAGTCTGTGAATAAGTATACATCCATGAAATCATCATCACCATCAAGACCATAAGGATATCCATCAACTCCCAAAATTTCCTCCACCTCACACCTTTTGTGGTAAGAACACATAATGTAAGATCTATCCTCTTAGCAAATTTTAAGCATACAGTACGGTATTGTTAGTTATAGGCACTGTGCTGTGCAGTAGATCTCCAGAAGTTATTTATCCTACATAACTGAAGCTTTGTATTCTTTATTCATCACCTCCCCCATTTCACCCTCTCTCCATTGCCCTGGCAACCACCATCCTATCTCTGCTTCTATAAATTTGACTGTTTGAGACTCCACATATAAGTGAGATTACACATTTTTGTCTTTCTGTATCTAGCTTATTTCATTTAGCATAATACCCTCCGGGTCCATCCATATTGTCACAAACAGCCAGATATCTTTCTTTTTTTAAGGCTGAGTAATATTCCATTGTGTGTGTGTGAGGGGTGTGTGTGTGTGTGCGTATATATATATATATATATACGCACACACACCCCACATTTTCTTTATCCATTTCATTTGTCAATGGACATTTTGGTTAACAACAAAGCCCTGAACAACCAATAGGTCAAAAAAGAAATCAAAACAGAAGTAAAAAAATATCTTGAGACAAATGAAAATGAAAACATACCAAAATATATGGGATATAGTGAAAAGTAGTTCTAAGAAGGAAGTTTATAGGGATAAATGCCTACATTAAAAAGAACAAGAGATCTCAAATAAACAGCCTAACTTTTATACCTCAAGGAACTAGAAAAAGAACAAACTAAGTCCAAACTTAATTGAAGAAAGGAAATAATAAAGATGAGAGCAGAAATAAATGAAATAGTTACTGGAAAAACAATAGAAAAGACCAACAAAACTAAAAGTCATTTGTCTTTCGAAAAAGTAAACAAAATTGATAAACCTTTCACTAGACTAACCAAGAAAAAAAGAGAGAAGATTCAAATAAATAAAATTATAAATGAAAGAGGAAACATTAAAACTGATACCACAGAAATACAAAATAAGAGACTACTATAAATAATTATATGCCAACAAATTGGATAACCTAGAAGAAATGGATACATTCCTAGAGTCATACAACCTACCAAGACTGAATCATGAAGAAATAAAAAATCTGGCCGGGCGTGGTGGCTCACGCCTGTAATCCTAGCACTCTGGGAGGCTGAGGCGGGCGGATTGTTCTGAGCTCAGGAGTTCGAGACCAGCCTGAGCAAGAGCGAGACCCCGTCTCTACCAAAAATAGAAAGAAATTAATTGGACAGCTAAATATATATATAGAAAAAATTAGCCGGGCATGGTGGTGC
>RJWJ010032810.1:0-18256 GCA_004363605.1 Indri indri
GCTTAGGCAGGTGCTCTTTATAAAGCATCCATTTTGCCTCCCTCTGCTGGGGAGTCCCGACTGGCAATTAGCAGAAGGAGGGGCACGTGACCAATCGGAGGCCGGCTGCCGTCTTTGAGAAAGATGTGTCAAATGTGCACTTTGTTTGGGGTTGCTTTAGTGAATTCATTTCATAATGGGAATAGTATCAGGAAATAATTCCATGCAGAACGGCTGGCAACAAGCAGCTGTTCTAGGATGTTTTTTACCAAAGAATAATATGAACTGTGAGGAAGATGAAGCTTTACCACACTAGAAAGTCGGCTAAAGCTATCATTTAAGACTGCTTTTAAAAAATAATTCCTCCATGCCAGCAAAAACCTTTAAAACAGTATTTACACAAATCCAAAGTAATTGCTTTGGTGTGCCTTTCTCCATTCTTTTGGAAAATTACATAATGAATTAGGGTAAGAGTTATGATTTTATACACAATTATAATTTGGAAAAGTGCCTAACTGCCTGCTTTGCTTACATAACAGCTTTAATAAGATGACTTATTAAATTCCTACTTATCCTCTGCAGAAAAGGAAACCACTTTTCATTTTGTTTTTGCTTGGTTTTCTATCAGACCTTCAGAAAAGTCCCACTTTTAATGTAACAAAATAGTTCAAATGCGTTATTCTACAAATTACAACTTACAAGCACTCTGTGACGAATGAAGTCTGTTCCTTTTCATTCCGCACATTCTCAGAGTTCCTGTGCAGATAACGCTGTTTGTTATGCCACATGTAGCCAGCCTTCTGTGTGACCTCCTCAAAAAGGGGGAAAGGGAAGACTGGGTAGGGGGAAACACCCTCTACAGCAACGAGATATCTTCACATCGTGGATTTCAGGTCAAGAGATGGCAGAGAAGTGCTTCATGTGAGGTTAGGTTTTCCCATTACGTCCATTCTTGTGACACATGTCAAAAGGTGAATGTAGACCAAGGAAGACTGTAATATATGACAGTGATTATTTGGAAGCTCCCCAATGAGATTGTACTGCTCCAGCATAGTTTGAAAGTCTCCACAGCCTACTGGTTTAGAGCCCATGGATCTTAGGGAGTCTCTTCCAGGCTAAAATGGAACATACAGTCATCTGTTCTCTGTAACGTACTGTGCAGATGCCAGGTACATCGTATGTTCCAGGCCCGATGCATTATACTCATTAGCTTTATTTAAAAATACATCTATTGCCTGAAGACACCTGGGTACATCCACATCAAGTGAATAATTACAAGAATTGGATGAAATTAAGCACCCAGATCGGAGATGGTTTTGTGCAAGGATAAGGCACAGCTGGTGCCCTTTTACAAGGTGAAATGAGGCTAATTGGATAAGCTACAAACCAATTAATTGGAAGCAGGCAAAAGAAGTCACTGTTCAGTTAAAAGAGATGTATTCTCCAGCAGAGGGAGAAAAAGCTTTGTGTGCATAAAATGTGACATTAGGAATTGGAATTTTATTTTATATAAACCTTAAGATTTATTTTCCTTGTAATGCTATCAGATATTAAAGATGCTAAAGCTGGAGGTAGAGAGAGACTGGACTTTTCAGGTAGAAGAGAGCACATGCGTGGGTTTGGCTGTCTCATCAGTGAATGCAGCAGAACGAAGTTTTTTGTTATGTCACATTGAACGTTCTTTGAAAAGACAATGGATTTTATAACTAATTCTACTTAGCGAATTATGTGGCTATATGCTCAACTCAAATGAAAGCCTTAATTATGCTGCTAGTAAGAGTCGTGTGCAGAGGTAAATATCCTTTGCATATTTAGCATATTAGGAAGGCACGAGCTGGGAATCAATCTTCTAAGAGCATCACTATATTAGCACGTAACTACTCAGAGTGTGAGCTATCAGATGGCTGGTCAAACTAAGACACCAGCTGTCGCCTGTTGTAGACGAAATTAACAGGCCCTTTGGGGAGAAGGTGTGAAATTGACCCCATGGCCTCATTTCTAGAATTCTCTAACCATCAGGCCTCAACAGCTCTTGGCCCAAACAAGGTAACGTTTGCGTTTCATAGCATCTAACATTGCACACAGTAACTGCCGAAGAAACCACTGCTCAACCAGAGGATCATGGTGTCCCTGTTGCATTTCCAAGTTCTGTCCCAGTGCTTGGTCTTGGTTGGTGCTTAGTAAGTATGCAAATATTACATAACCAGTGACATAGTAAGACCGCAAGTGACATAACGAGGCACTAAATAACAGCAGGTTATTTCCAGTTTCCGCGGACAGGAATGGACATCTTGGGAAGTGTCCCGGGTGGAAGGGGCCACAGGACCAGCACAAGGAAGGGGAAGGAACCACACCCTCAGCTTCCCCAGGACGCAGAGAAGGACCCACGTGCCCCGCTGCAGGAGGCCCAGGACTTGGGCTCTCAGGGCAAAGCAAGTCAGAGGAAGGAGCTCGCAGGGTTCCCGCTCCAAGTCCAAAGGGACTTATCACCTCTCCCAGAGACAACCAGACCTGGAGAGAGCGGCCTTGGACAGTCCTTCCACATGGCTTCGTCTCATCGTCTCTTCCTTCTTCCGGCCAGCTCTTCACGGCAGTTGCCGTTCCACTGTCCCTACCCAGCAGAGTCTCCTGCCTCTGCTTGAAACCAGCTGCTGCCAGCCTGCTCCACGGCTGGCCTCCTACACTGATGGGGATGTGCTCCAGGCACAAGGTGCGGTTTCCATGGGCTCCTGGCCTGCAAGAGGATGATGCGAGGTCAATGGTCCCCTACTGGATGGTTTCTTAAAGCAGCGGGCCCTGAGCAGGGAAACTCAGCTGAGAAGATAAAGAGGGCAAACAGCGGCCCAATCACTTGTTCACTCTGAGTCATTCCCGCTCACCCACCCTCCCCACCCCTACACTCCAAACTCAAGCTTCAGGACCAGGACAATCCCCGGCGCAGCTCCCCAAAGAGAGCCAGATGCCACCTGGGTCAGCTCCAGTGACCTCGTCAAACTTCAGGGCTCAAGTTCCTCAATAAATGCCCTGCGATCTCTCCTCTGGAACTGCCCTGGCAGCCTCACCCCTGAGGATGGTGTCCCTGCTGAAGGGAGGGTGCTGGCCCTGGAGACCTCTAGTGTGACCCAACTTCTACACCTTGGTGCTGGCACACGGGAGGCAGTCGGCACTTTTTTAATTTCTTCAATAGATCTCTGCCCTGCATCCAGAAATGGTTCTGAAATCTGTGTGTGTGTTTTAGGGGTAGACTTAAAAAAAAAAAACTATGGTAAAATACATATAACATAAAAGTTACCATTTTAACCATTTTTAAGTGTACAGTTCAGTGGCCTTAAGTACACTCACTTTGTGCATCACCACCATCCAACTCGAGAACATTTCATATTCCCAAACTGAAACCATATCCATTAGACACTAACTCCCCATTCCAGCGCACACACACCCCTCCCCCAGCCACTGATAACCACCATCTACTTTCCATCTCTATGAATTTGACCATCCCAAGTACCTCGCGTAAGCGGAGTCACCCTTTTGTATCTGGCTTATTTCAGTAAGCGTAATGCTTTCGAAGTTTATCCATGTTGTGGCATGCATCAGAATTCCATTCCTTTCTAAGGCTGAACAATATTCCCCTGTGTATATATAGCCCACATTTTGCTTACCCATTTATCCCTCCATGGACACCTGGGTTGCTTCCACTTTTTGGCTATTGTGAATTAAGATGCTGTGAACATTGTTGTACGTATTTGTTTTAGTCCTTGCTTTCAATTCTTCTGGATATACACCCAGAAGTGGAAGTGCTGGATCATATGGTAATTCTATGTTTCATTTTTGAGGAGCTGCCGTACTGTTTCCATAGCAACTGCACCATTTTACATTCCCACCCACAATTGAACCAGGGTTCCCATTTCTCTACACCCTCACCAACGTTTGTAATTTCTATTTTTTTTAGTAATAGCCATCCCAATGTGTGGTTTTGATTTACATTTCCCTAATGACTAATGATGTTGAGCATCTTTTCATGTGCTTAGGTAGCCATTTATATATCTTCTTTGGAGAAATGTGTATTCAAGTCCTTTGATCATTTTTAAATTGGGCTGTTTGGTTTTTTTGTTGTTAAGTTGTCAAATGTGTTTTTAATCTAGATTGAGAAATGCTTAGAAGGAGACCTTTAAGCAGTCAGCAACCACAGTGACGGTTGCGTGCCTGAGCTCTTACCATGCCGGGCACCTTACAAGTGAGTGCGACTTAATACTCAGGACAACCACACAATTCCTCATAAAGGAAGCGCGGTCTGGGGAGAATAAGCAGCTCAATGTCACACAGCAACGACATTAACATAAATGGCTCTTGAGGGTAAGCACTGCTAGAGTCTGACTGCAGATTTGGGGGATTCCTCTGGGGCAGACTTCCCACCATGCTGGAGTGGCCTGGGGCTTGCCTCCTACATGTCCTGATGAGCACCCTTTTCCAAAGATTCTGAGCTTGGAGATTTTTCAAAACTCCCATGTCTAGTGGTTCTCAGCAACTGGGTGCCCATTAGCATCACCTGGGGAGCTTGTAAAAGCCAGTTTGCCCCAGGTCGCTGTCCCCACCAAGACCAATGACATCAGAACCTCTTGGGGGTAGCGGGGGAGTGGCGCATCAATATTTTTGAAAACGACTCAAACAATTCCAATGTGCAGTCAGGGCTGAGGACCCCTGCCAATCCAACACCGTGACCCGATTTGAAAATATATACATTGATTTTTGTTTGTTGCCTCCTTGCTTGGTTGGCTGGCACAAACGGGGAAGGTTGCTGTGTGTATTTGTCTCTCAATCCTTTGATCTAGGAGGGAGGCGACCCCAACCCACGCCGCAGGGTGCAGGGCGTGGTCCGAGCGTCCTCGGCAGGGCGCGGGAGGGAGGTTGTGGGCTCGGGCCCCCGCGCCCCCCGCGCCCCCCCGTGTCCCCCGCGCGCCCCGCTCTAAAGTAAACACTCAGGAGCGGCGCGGCGGGACCGGTGCAGCCCAGCGCCCGCTGACGCGCCGCCGCCCGCTCCCTTTCTGGGTGCTGCGGACCCGGTCCGAGCCATGGCCGAGGGTGTGCCCGCCTCCCCGTCGGGCGGCGGGGGCAGCCGGAGCCTGCACAGCGGCATCATCCAGTGGTGAGCCAGCGGGGTGGCTTCCCACGCGGACCGGCTTTCGAGAGCGGGGTGGGGGCGTCCCGGGGATAACCGGATGGAAGAGGTGGGACAGGGGAGGGGGAAGCGTCCGCCGCTGCTGCCTCCAGCGTGTGGGCCCCAGCCAAGTGCGAGGTCTAGAGGACAGAGGTTCACCCCCGTGACCAGCGCCTTTTAATGCTGGCCCGCCCGAGCGCGGATGGGAAAACACACACACACACACACACACACACACACACACACACACACACACACACACACACAGACACACACACACACAGACACACACACACACACACACACACGCACGCACACACAGCTGCAAAGGCCTCCCCTTCGGGAGTCAGCGCTGGGCCTGGCTTTTCCATCTGTGGGCTTCCCTGTTGGTCACACTTCCCGCGGGAAGCAATCCAGACTGGCCCCCACGGGGGGCTTGTTGGTTGGCCTGCGCTTAAATATACACATCTGAAAGCACCTGGGCGTTGGCCAGGGGAGGAAATGTTTTCTCTTAGTATAAGATCCAGAATGGGATGTTTCCTAACTTAAAGCAAAGCAATTTTTAGCTTTAACAATGCATTCCACATTGTTTGTGAAATTCACTTCTAGCTATTTAAATAGCAGCAGAGGAAGAAAAAAAGAAAACAAAAAAGAAACATACCCTTAGCCCTTGGGACTGAGGAACTCATGGGTTTCTAGCTCTTCATAAATAGGAAAATAATTTAAACCAGTCCTAGGACCTTAGTTTTATAAGGTGAATAACTATTGTATAACACACTACATTTTTCTTTTTTTAAGTTTCAAAAAGTATTTCTAAGTGAAGACTTTCTGAAAATGTCATGTGAGTAAAATAGAAAAATGAAGGGTGTGTTTGTGATTATAACCCTAACAGGCCTAAACAGTTACCACTTTCCTCCAAAAGAAATTTTTTGATATGTCTTATCTTGCAAGAGGGGGAAAAACATCAAAAGAACAAATATTAAAGCACACTATGTTTTCAGTAAGCCTTTGTCAATTATTTCAGGTCACCATTTAGTAAATTAGAGTTTCCAGGGTTTGAATTATGCTTCAGAGACTTAAAAGAATGACTAGAGATTGGTTCAAAAATACCTGAACACCCTCCTAAGGTCATTTGTGAATTTGAGGGGTAGCAGTGGAGACGGCCTTAAATCGCTTCAAATGGTAACCAAAGGCCCTTAGGGTGGTGTAGACCATTTTAGCAGTGAGCCAGACTGATTCAAGTTCCATGCTATCACTCCCTACCCCTACAGGCCTCTGACCCATGGGGTCACATTCTTCAAGTTTAGGGGGTGGCAGTGGAAGTAAGGAGGGGTACCACTTCATTGCGGAGGGCTGCTCCTTAGGCATCCAATCAATGAGGCGGGATGTTAGCAGATCATTGGTACTGGTAGTTTTAACATCAGCATTAAAAACAGCCTCTCTGCTCATACTCCAGGGTCTGACATCCTGGGGGGTGTAACAAGATGCCCAAGGAGCAGTACTGGCAAAGGCTGGGCAAGTGGTCAGTAAGCCAGCTTCCGAGTGAAAGGCCAGGGAGGGGCCCCACTGTTGTCCTGTGGAAGAAACATTTTCCACATCACTTCATTGTTTCATTTTCCAATCAGTCATTTGTTAGGTCCCCAACATGTCTTAGAGAGCCATTGTCATCTGAACAGATTAAATTCTCCCAGGAGAAAGGTCCCCAGAGAGGTGGCTAGTCTCAGGGAATGGAAGTAATAGAAAGTTTCTGTTTAACGGACAGGAGCAGGGAGAGACGTGGCTAAACCTCTGGTCAGCACAAAGGGATGGAGAACCTGACTTCCCTTGCTGGGGTGCAGACCCAGCAGGTCTGGCTGGGTGGGACTCTGGCTTCAGACCTCGCGTGAAACCCTAAGCATCCTCTAATCCCTACACATGTTGAGCCCTGGCTGTAGAGTAAATAACTGTCTCCAGCATACAAATAAGATTTTTAAGATTTTCTGCAGACTGTTGAAACTAATAAAATACAAAATTTACTTGAAATGGCAAAGAATTCATAGAATTCATTTTAATCAGGCTGAACCAAAAGCTACTATAATTCCTAGTGTGGCGGGGGGCTCACCACAGCTTTCTTTGTGATGAAAGGGAGTACTCAGAAAATGTGGGAACCAATGGCCAACTACATACGTGTGCTCTAAAGCTGGCAATCATCAGATTGGCCTTCACCCAAAACAAGAACATCATGAATGTCCTCAAGATCTTAGTAATCTACCTTATCTGCCAGCAAAACCTGCAAAATATTATTATGCAGCAAAGCAAGGAATCTAGTGGTCTGATACACTTCAAATGCGGACAGGCCTTGTAATTATATATTACCAGAGGACGTTTTGGTGGCACAGTGTAAAACCCTGAACCAATGTCACCTGCCAGTACTTCTGCCTGCACATTCCATATTTAGCCTCTCCTTGGGGCCGCAGGTGGCTGGAAGTCAGGCTCACTTACAGCAGGCGTTCTGTGCTGCCAGTCTGCCGACAGTGACGTCCTTCTTGCTTCTATTCTGGATTTTGATGGTAGATGTAAAAATGATAATATTAATAATAAGAGCTTTCATGCGCAAGGCAGTATACTAGGCGCATCATGCACTTCTTTTCTAATCTCAGAAATTCTTCGGTGTCTCAGAGTCAGAATTTAAACCTGGGTCTGTGAGGTTTAAGCCCTGGTAATTATGATTGTGATGATCATAATTTCCCCCGTGTATGGAGACTAAAGGCGGAGGCAACTGCTATTATAAAACCTACTTTCAATCCCACTACTTGCCCAGTTAATGTATGCTGACTGCCTGTCACAAGCCGGTCTCTGAGATTCGGCCGAGAACTTGGGGAAACAACCAAAGGCATGTGGTCAGAAATGAGGTGAATCTCTTGGAGCAGGCAAGAGGCAGGATGAGAGCAACCAATCTTTGGGCTCAAATCCAGAAGGCAGCCCTTTCTTTATGGGCTCTTGGTCACACACCTTTATTATTATCCTTGTTAATAGTGTTAATTGGCCTTACTAGTCCACTCAGATAACTGTCAGACTCCATAATGTCATTTTGAAATTGGAGGACGATTCATAGACGCCTAGAGCAAATCGATGTCTGCAACAAGAAAGAACAATCAGGAAAAATGTAAACTAGAATTCATTTTAAGGAGTTCGTATTTTGTGCATTTCTTTTTTAAGGAGAGAGTTCCCTGACTAAATCTGTAGTAGAGCTATGAATAAACAGAAGTGAATTTGAATTTGACGTGTATCGCATTTTGCTACAGCTCCCCAAACTTAGCCAATGTTTCTCTGTGATATTTCAGACATAGAGTATTTCATATTTCAAGTGGTATCTTAACAAGAGACATATAAAAGTCTCCTAGATGTAGGAATTTGACACTTGCCACTTTACCAGTAGATATCACCACGTACTCAACTTTGAGCTGAATAATTGATGCAGTAGCAGCTATATTTAAACCTCTGTGAAGTATCTGAAGTGTCAGTTTCCCAGGCTGATGTCGCAGGAGGCTCCCAGAAAAATCTACCTCCCTGGGGCCCGTACTGGGCTGAATAGGGTCCCCTCAAAATTCATGTCCACCCAGAACCTCAGAACGTAACCTTATTTGGAAATAGGACCTTTGCAGATGTAGTCAGTTAAATTGAGGTCTTACTGGATTAGAGTGGGTCCTAAATCCAATTACTGGTGTCCTTATTAGAAAATACACAGAGAAACAGACACTCGGGGAGAAGACCATGTGAAGACACAGGTAGAGATTGGAGTGATGCATCTACAAGCCAAGGAACACCAGGGATTTCCGGCCATCGCTGGGTGTGGTCTGTGAACTTCAGGTGGAGCCCCTCACGGCCAAGGAAAGCACCTTGCCCCAGGGCCAGGACCATTTGGGCAGTTGAAGGTCCCACATTAAATAGAAGCCACAGGCACTGCAGGTGACACGTAAATGCCGTTCTGTACCCAACAGGAAATAAAGAAGAATAAAAGTGTGCACCCTCTCTGTCTCTTGATGTCTTGCATTTTACGTCTCATTGCAATTCAAAGAATCCAAATATAGTACCCGGCCCTAAATTGCAGGGGTTTAAGAACCATGCAGACAACTGCTTCAGAGTAGAGGGAATAAGGGAGGAAAAGATGTGAGCACATGGATTGGGAAGCTGAGTAAATAATTCTGTACTTTACAGTTCTGTAGATATTGTTGCAACCTTTACAAAGGTATATGACATAGCATCTGCTGAGCCCAATAATTTGGGCTTCCTTTTAGCACACCAACCTGCCCCAAACAAACAAAACCAAAACCTACTATGTTGATAATCTAAAAGCCCATAATCAATATACTTAACATTGGCCTAAGGACAAAGGGACACATTGATGCCGGTTGTGAGCCTTTGCAGGGTTCCATTCAATAAAGAAGACATACTGCATTTATTTGGGGACCTCACACATGTGTCTGACCATTGGTTTTGTCAAACTATCTTGCTCTAGAAAAATACATGCCTATTTCCTCTTCCTTGTCCTCCTCTGCCCCCAGGTTGGTTGATAATTTCTGCATTTGCAAAGGGTACAATGTGCCTCGCTGTCTCATGTATGAGATTTACATGGAGACCTGTGGGCAAAATGCTCAGAACCAAGTCAACCCAGCAACATTTGGGAAGGTAGGTTGTGAAGATTTAGAATACTGTATTCACTAAGTAAGTTGGGGGGAGGAAGGAAGCAAGTTAACTGAGGAAATTTTGAAATGTATTTGGGTCTAATGGGTTCTCAATGGGTATAATTGGCTTCATCCTGGGAAACTGATCAGATGGTCAACACGCTTCATCTCCATTGAAAAGCCATTCTGCTGGCCACCTTCTTTGTCCACACTTGATAGTGAGGGCCAGGAAAGATGAGGAATGGGTGGCATCTAAGGGAATGTAACTGTGGCGGCTCCAAACACTCTCTGGGGAGCCAGGTTTGCTGGACCATTTATTCCCTGCATAGAAATACCAAGCCTCAGCACCACACAAGCTCTGAGAGCCACTTTGTGGTGTCAGACAACTGATGCATCCGACAATTGGGTAGTACTTAGAGAATTCATTGGCTCTTTTTCCTCTGGAGGTTAAGACCTATATCCAAGAACTTGTTGCTGAACCATGTGCTATACAGCAAACATTAGCACATGGATAGTCTGAGACCCTCTGCATTCTACAAATGTTTATTGAGCAGGTGCTATGTGCCAAGCACTGTTTTAGATGCTGGAAATACAATAATGAACAAGATCAATAAAAATGCTGCCTTCACTGAACTTCTATTCTGGTTGTCACGGCCACCTAGTTCAGGCAGGTAGCATTAGTGTTTCATGGTCAAGAAAACAAACCAGGAGTGATTAAAGCTAAGGGTCCCACAGCTAGTTGCAATGCTTGAGAGGCAAATGCAGCTTCCTGAATTGAGGTTCAGAGCTCTTTCCACTTGCTCTTCCCCCCAAAATGTTCTTGAGTTCAAAGAGATGTTGGAGGTCACCTGGTCCAAGTGCACACCGAATGTAAGATCTCTTCAAAAGCACCTCTGGCTGGGAGCCTTTTATGAGAACAGTATGCCCACTCAGGGCAGAGACAGCCACAGGGGCAGAGAGGTGGGTGAGAGGACAGCACATTTCTGCAAAGAGGAAGGTGGTTCTTCCTCTGGACAAACAGCCCCACATCAAGATTTGTAGCTTGGCAAGTAGAACCCAGGCTGATAAAAACCCACGCAACTCCTCATCAGGGGCAGTGGTACAGTTCACAACTTGCACAACCATGCCACTTTGAGTGGCCATCTGGCTCGGGCTTCAGTGCTCTAGGTGACAAGGAGCTTGCTCACTGGGCCACAAAGCTGCCAATTCAATTTCCTCCCTCCTCTCTTCTTTCCTTCTTTCCTTCCTTCTCCCTCTTTTTAGTGGTCCCCAGGTGGACAGAATTGGACTGGTTCATGACACACTTTCGTCATTGATGCATGCAGCGCTTGGTAAGCATCTGTGAACCACCACCCAAAAGGACCCGTGTTGCCATTTCCCCCACATCTCATCTCCTCGCCCTCCCCACTGGTGCAAACCATCACCCGATTCATCAATATCTTGCCTTTTTAAAAAAGAGTTTCAGTGCATTTATTTGTATTGCTAAAAAGCCTATTTTTAATTTTTGCTGTTTAATTTTATTAAAAGGGATATTATGTTGTTTGCAATTTGGGGCGAGTTTTTTACTTAGTATTATATTAAGATTCATCTAGATTCAATTGACTGTTGCATA
Organism: Indri indri; assembly: GCA_004363605.1. Classification (NCBI taxonomy): domain Eukaryota; kingdom Metazoa; phylum Chordata; class Mammalia; order Primates; family Indriidae; genus Indri; species Indri indri. The sequence goes on from RJWJ010032810.1 coordinate 11,411, forward strand.
ATATTTCACAGTTTATGCATCCACTCTCCCATTGATAAGCATTTGGGTTGTTTTCAGATGTTGCCATTGTGAACATTTGTGTACGTGTGTCCTGGTGTGCATGTGAAGATCTTCCCTTGGACCCGTATGTCCAGGGGTGAACTTGCAGAGGCAGAGGGTGCACGGCTGACCAACATCAAGGGATGGGGCCACCCTGTTTTCCAAGGTGGTTGCTTCAATTCACCCTCCCATCAGCAATCCTGTGGATTCCAATTTTTATTTTCAAAGCATCGAAATGTCTAGATCCATTCTTCCTATCAAAATCTTCATCCCTGAAATTTCTTGGTCATTGGTGGAAATCTTGCACTTTTGATAATCATAGAATCTTCTAATATGGCAGCTACTCAAATATTTGAAACAACTGTTCACATCTCCCTGTCTTCTTGTCACCACCCTGAGTACTGCCCCCTTCCAGACCTTCACCTCCCTGCCCACCTGTTTCATTATGACTTCCTTCAATTATTGATGTTCCTCTTAAAGGTACCCCCAAGGGTACAACCCAGTGCCCAGGTATGCTCAGAGAACAGAAGCGCTTACTTTTTATTTTTCTTTTTGGTACTATTGACATCTGTTTTTCTATGTCACTCTGTTGGTTTCGCTTTAAGCTGGTAGTTCAACAAAAACAACCCTTACATAATTTTTCAAATGAGTTGAAATTAAGCTAGGCCTCCTAGAATGGTTTCGTAAACTGTGAAATACTCTATGTACATACAAAATATTGTAGTTGTTATTATCAGATGGGTCTCATCCTGCAGTTAACTCTTTGAACCCAAGAGTGGCTATCCCCTTGTTCCTAGTATATCTCCCCTCTTCAGTTTGACCTGCAGTTCTATTTATCACTGCCTTGCAGAATCTCAGGTAGGTCATCCAGCCTCCCCAGCCTGGTCAAGCTGCCACATTTGAAAAGCACATCTCTTATCACTCCATCTCGCTGGGTGACTCGGAGTAGGGTTTTCCAACCAGCCGGAATTGCCTGACTATGTTATCACTCAGCGCACACTTTGCCATTTCATCACCCAGAATATTGGGAAACTTCATCCAAGGCTTGACTGAGTTCTGGTATCCTGGTGCTACAGCCTTTTCTTATGTACCTACCTAAGAGCCTTTCAGAGGGACATGGGTGATGATAGCTGGACACGCTTTGGCTCCATTGGATCCCTACTTCCTTTTCTGTGATGGCCAAAAGTCTTTGTCAGAATCTTTTCAAGATCTTGTTTCACCTCCACAGCAGTCCCACTGTAGAGTATGCCAAAGAAAAAAATTTAAAAGGAGACTCCAGCGTGTAACAACATGCATTTATGTAGCGTTTTTTCATCTTAATACTCCCCTTAGAACCCCTTCCCCAAGATGCCAACGTACTAGCTTTAAGTTCTCATGGAAATTTGCCCGAAGAATGGGCCACTTCAGTCAAGCTGGGAAGCGTCTCTGTGCTGCTGAATTTGTGACTAAATGGAGGTGGGAGGGGAAGGGGAAGAGGATATGATCCCAAAGCATGTTTACAAGAGAAACAACAAAATACCCAATTCTCACTTCCTCCCTCCTCCCTGGGGAATGGAGTTGATTTCACACCGAGTTCCTGTGCAGATGTTGGATTGTTTCTTGCTCTTTTTGGCAGTCCTGGGCACATGATGGGTAATGCTCATCGCTGGTGCAAGTGATATTTTACATGGATTAGGGAATTTCCGGAAGGCCGACTTCCTCTTTTGAAATAACATTCACTGATGTTTTTCTGATTATAAGAGGAATATATCCCCTTTGTAGGAAATGTGGAAATTAGAGAAAAGTGCATAAAAAGAAGAAAATGAATACTGGCTGTAGCCTCCCTGTCCAGAGATACAGCCAGGTGAGTGCAGTTCACCTGCACACGTGCACACACACTCGTGCATATGTCACCAGCTGAGCGGGGGGAGTCACCACACAGCGACTCCGTGTTCCTTTCCCATGTCCCTCTGTACCTGCCCAGAAATCTCTGGGTGATACAGTCTTGCTGTCGTTCTAATTCACCCAGTAGTATCGGCCTGGTACTTAGAGGGTCCAGTCCCAGATGATAACACTCCGAACTCAGTTGAAAGTGAAGCTGTTTCCCCATCTGCTCCAGCTGGGTATCTTGCCACAGAGAACTATGTGCGGGGGTTTCTTCATGCCCTCTTCCTCCTCCCCCAGCTCACCAGGTTTGGTTTGTCCCCTCTGGGAGGGAGAGAAGGAGATAAGAGTGGCTGGAAAGTTCTTACTTCATGGCTGAATGCTTTGGGGGGCAGATGGACTCCTTTTCCCCTGGGCCCTGTTCAGAGCCCCCCTTGGAAATGTCCCAGTGCACATCCTGTGGCTTGGTGAAGGACTCTTTCCTGGAATTCACTTGCTGCCTGCCCAGCAGTCCCCCTCCCAAGGCTGCCAAGGCCTGACTGCCCATCCAGGGCCTCAATGGCAGCATCTGGGCTTTCCCACATGCCAGCTCTGTCTCACACATGGCCAACTTCAGGCCTTGGAAAGGACTCAGCCATTCTTGGTGTGCCGGTTGAACCCAGAACAGCGGCCGTGGCCAGCCCTGCGCTCACTGCCCACTGGGAGTCCTAGGCCATCACCAGACACCAGCTGCAGGGGCCTCACCATAAGCTCCCCAAGTGACACATGAATCCCCTTCTGTGAGGCCTGAGGTGACTGTCCCACATCCCTTCTGCACGTCCTTCACAGGGAAAGGAGGGTCTTGCAGTAAGAATGCCTCTTAGGCTTCCTCCTCTCTCTCCCTCCTTGTGGGAGATTAAAGATTAAAGTTGAGGGCTTTTGGAGAGTTTTATAACCAAATTTTAGCATGAGGATACAAGTCCCCTAGGGTGTGTGACTCACAACTCACTTTGCTACCCATTGTCTGCCTCATCCTGTTGTACAGGTACTATGTAGATGGATTGACAGATCCATGAATGGATGGACAATGGGAGGACAGACAGACAAATAATAAATAGATAGAAGGACCCCTCTGAAGACTTTCTCCTTCCCAGTTTGATTTTTGTCTCCTCTTTGAGCCTTGGGTGGGTACTACATGATCTCTTATTGCGTCCCTATCTCCTGGATAGGTAGGTAGATAAATAGAGATAGGTAGATGAATAGAGAACCAGCATGTAATATGGTATAATTTTTAATGTCATCAAGCCCAGAATCAGACTTCTTAGGTTGTAACCCTGGGCAAGTTAGCCGTATTGTGTCTCAACTTTATTATATACAAAATGAAGATATTAATAATAGTAATATTAATAATAGCACTTACTTTAGGAGGTTCTTTTAAAGAGTGAATGAGAAAACACATGTAAAGAGAATAAAACAGTCCTGGAACGTGGGAAGCACCCAGGAAATAGTAACTGTTATCATTATTTTTACCTCATGTATCATAAACATTTTCACATTAAATATTTTCAGATGCATGGTGTATAATGGCTGTAAAACATTTTTTGCATGTACCATAATTTATTTAACCCTATCCCTTATTGGAAATATAGGTCATTTACGATTTTCCTCTGCTCTAAGTCACATAAATCCCCATCTGTATCTGGTCATTTCCCTAGGATAGGTTCTCAAATGTGGCCTGCCAAATTGCTTTCCACAACCAACTATAAACAATTGTAGCCAGTTCACACTGATAATTCATGATATTCTTACCCAAATCCATAATATTCCTAACCTAGACAACATGTTGGGTAAATACTATAGCTAGCTGCCTCTACTTGCATTTATTGGATTATTGAGGAAGTTAAGCCTTTTTGCATGTACTTTGGTCATGTGTATCTTGTGTGTATACCACGTGTGTTATCTTGTGTGTGTGCGTGTGTGTGTGTGTGTCCCCAGACCATTTTCTATCAGGGTGTAAGTGTTTTTCCTGTGGATTTGTGCATATTAAGGATATAATTTTTTAACTTAATTATATTTTCTGCAAATAATTATCCCAGTTTTTGTTTTTTTTTTCATTTTAACTGTGATGTGCCTGCTCTCTCTATTAAAATGAAATCACAGGATAGCCCGGGCTTGGGGGTACTCAGTAATATCAAATGTGCAGATTATTATGTCACCAGACAACCAGGCAGGTTACTTCCACTTCTTCCTCCAAAACACCAGATTATCCCTGAGGGTCCACATCTGAGCCTGCTGTATATTTTCTTATAATTCCCTTAGGTAGCTACAATCTGCAACTTTATTTTATTCTACAGCTAGGCATATAGGAAGGTTTCAAGTCACTTTCCTAAGTCAGAGGAGGTGAAATTGTCGGAATCTCTTGCCAACGATAGGAATTTCTGGCTTCTAATTCTGGCTTTACACTTGGCTGACTTTTCCTTTTATCTCTTGTCATTTGTTTTTCCTATGTGCATTTTTGTTCTCCTTCCCTGAAAGACCCTCTGCGCTTGGGCTCGCGACTGTGGTTTCTGTGTCACACTTGCTGCTCTCGTGCTGCCTCCTTCACACCCGGGCACGTGTGGGTTTCCTGCAGAGAGAGGTAGGACCTGGAGCCAGACAAGAGGAGAAACATTTCATGTGTCTGTCAAATCCTGCTGCTTTGGGGCTAATAAAAAAAGGAAAGAGGGATGCGACATGAAACCAAGCAGAAGCTGGGCTGAATGGTTATAGAGGAGATACAGAAAAAGAGCAGAAATCTTTACTCGACAGCTCCGAAGAGCGTGGCTTCCCTGCTTTGTATTTTGTAATTTGCTCTTGAACCAGGATGTCCACTCTCAACAGACACGCACCTGGATACCATGCACGTCACAAACCTCTTCTGATTGGGAAGAGACTTCTGTTGATCCTGAGTGTGATATCAGTGTCCTCTGACGAAGGGTGCATGGACAAGATAACCGGGAAGTGAGAAGCTGAATCAGAGGTAGCTATGTTATTCAAGAATTTCACAGTATTCCCTAACAAAACCTTGAAAGTGAGAACATTAGATAAACAAATGAATAACAAAAAGTGGAAATGACTATCACATTAGAAAAAGAGGAAAACAGTAAAATCGCAGCATTCTCACAGGATGGACTATGATGTAATTATTAATAATCCCTGTTTCCAGAGAATTTTTAATGACAAGAGGAAATGTCTATGGTATAATGTTGAGAGGAGAAAGTAGAATGCAAAACTGCAAACAGGCTAATTGTGCAATCCAGGAGTTTAATATGTGAGCCCAGAGAACATATATACTATGGAGGCTTTGAGAAAAAGGCTGGAAGGAACGACATTGAGATTTAAAAGGCAGTTTTCTCTGAGTGGTATGTTTTCTTTTTCAGACTCGTCTGATTTTTTTTCCAAATTTCATTTACATTTATTTTCTTCATAATTAGAAAACAGGAAATACAAATTAAACATTGTGAGAGAAAAAATTGGAAGTTTGTTTCTAAATTTTTGAATTGCAGCTTAAAATCTGGTTTATTCTTTTAGCTAGTGCACTTGGTTTTTCCTGATCTTGGTACCCGGAGGCTGGGCACAAGAGGAAGTGCCAGGTAGGTTTATAATTTTTGTTTTATCTTAAATGTTAAAAAAACAGGATTTGGAAAATCACAAAATGAGTGGCAAAAAATGCAAAACAAAATAAACTGTAAATAACAACTCTTACCAAAGAGTGTCCATGATCCAAATTAAATCCAGTTCCTGAAATCATTCAAGAGATGCTAGAACCAAATACTGGTCTTTATTTTCTTAGGAATTTTGTTAACATACAAAAGTTACTCTGTGTGTGTGTGTATATGTATATATGTGTGTGCATATATATTTGTTCAAAACTTTAAATGTCTGGACATGTTAATGTCTCATTGTTGAAATATTTAAATAACTATACACATAGAATAGTGGAACTGTTTTATTGCTTTTTGAACTAAAATTTCTAAGTATTTATCTAATTAGCATATCTGAATTATGTTCAGGAGGCTATATTTTTAGGTCCCAAGCTTATATTTTTAATGCAAAAGGAAATTCCAGCATTATCAGGTGCATCATGTCATAATTGTCACTCAGTTACTACTGTTATTTGTTGTTTGTTTTAAATTGAGACAGGAGATGAGTGAGAAGGGATCCAAGCCATATTAGGAAAAGGGGCTGCCACTCATGAAGGAAAGGGAGACAGGGGAAGAGTTTTCCAAACCTAACATCGGGCAATAATTAACTTGGAAAATTTTTGTTCTGCTCTGAGACCGGACAAGCTGCTGCAGTCCCCTGGGCTCGGCAGAGGAGGGTGTGGGCTGCAGGGAAGCAGCCTGCCTTCTTTACTGGGTTTCTGAGAACCTGGGTCCATTTCCCAGGAGGGGGAAGCTTGGTGTTGCTCCACATCACCTTAGAAAGGTTGATGACGGGGGCACAGGAGGCTTTTTCCATCTCATCTCTCTAAGATTAGAATGTCCTAAGTCGGGAAAGCAGAGCAGAGCGTCCACAAGCCCATTGTAGGGCTGATACGTATGAAACAGGATGCAGTTGCTTGTCTACCTAACAGAGCTTGGTCAGGCTGAAGGACTGGCTTTTTGGAATAAATGGAGTCAATGATAAAACCAGGAGAACTGGCTGGGCGCGGTGGCTCACGCCTGTAATCCTAGCACTCTGGGAGGCCGAGGTGGGTGGATCGTTCTGAGCTCAGGAGTTCAAGGCCAGCCTGAGCAAGAGCGAGACCCCGTCTCTACCAAAAATAGAAAGAAATTAATTGGACAGCTAAAAATATATAGAGAAAAAAATTAGCCGGGCATGGTGGCACATGCCTGTAGTCCCAGCTACTCGGGAGGCTGAGACAGTAGGATTGCTCGAGCCCAGGAGTTTGAGGTTGCTGTGAGCTAGGCTGACGCCATGGCA
>RJWJ010032811.1:0-18258 GCA_004363605.1 Indri indri
GAAGAAAGAAAGAAAGAAAGAAAGAAAGAAAGAAAGAAAGAAAGAAAGAAAGAAAGAAAGAAAGAAAGAAAGAAAGAGAAGAAAGAAAGAGAAAGAGGGACAGAGAGAGAGAGAGGGAGAAAGAAAGAAACAAAGAAGAGAAAGAAAGAAAAAGAAGGGAAGAAAGGAAAGAAAGGAAGAAAGAAAACAAGAGAGAAAGAAAGAAAGAAGTGAAGAAAGGAAGGAAGGAAGGGAGGGAGGGAGAGAATCCAGGTACAGTGGCTCACTCCTGTAATCCTAACACTCTGGGAGGCTGGGGCGGGAGGATTGCTTGAGTTTAGGAGTTGTAGACCAGATGGGGCAAGAGCAAAACCCTGTCTCTACTAAAAACAGAAAAATTAGCTAGGTGTCGTGGCTTGTGCCTATAGTCTCAGCTACTTGGGAGGCTGAGGCAGTAGGATCACTTGAGCTCAGGAATTTGAGGTTGCAGTGAGCTATGATGACGCCACTGCAGTCTACCCCAGGTGACAGAGGGGAACTCTGTCTCGAAAAAAAAAAAAAGAAGAAAAGAAAAAAGGGAAAAGAAAGAAAAGAAACAGAAAGAAAGGAATGAAGGAGGGAGGAAGGGAGGGGAAAAATAAATAAATAAATATGGTAGAAGGATGTGGAAGTGATTACAGTCATTAGGAGCCCTAACAGAACAGAAAAAAATAAATGGAGAGAAGCTAATATGAATCACAACAATATCAGGCTTCTCGAGAGTGATGTTAGAAGTAGGAAAACAATAAGGTAATACTTTCAAAATATTGAAAAAAGAAACTTTGACTCTAAAATTTATTTAGCTAAGCTATCATTTAAATGTAAGGATACAATAAATATATTCTCAGACCTTCAAGGTCTCAGTAGATTATCATAAAGATCCTGTTTGAAAATACTCTTGGAGGCCAGGTGTGTTGACTCACACCTGTAATCCCAGCACTTTGGGAGGCCAAAGTGGGAGAATCTCTTGAGACCAGAAGTTTGAGACCAGCCTGGGCAACATAGCGAGACCCCGTCTCTACAAAAAATAAAAAATTAGGCAGGCATGTTAGCACAGGCCCATAGCCCACCTACTCAGGAGGCAGAGACAGGAGGATTGCTTGAGTCCAGGAATTCAAGGCTGCAGTGAGCTATGATTATGCCATTGCACTTTAGCCTGGGGAATAGAGCAAGACCTGTCTTGGGGAAAAAAAAAACTCTTGCAGAAAAATTTGGGAAATGGTATAAAATATAAGGAAGTAAGAATGAGAAAATAAATCAGTAAAGTTTGTTGTTGTCTAAAAAATCATATCTATAGCTAGACCAAAACAATCCAGATGTAACAAGCTGGGGACAGGGTACAATATTCAGAGGATGAACAAATATAAAATGGAACAAATACAAAATGGAAGAGCAAATATAAAATGCATGCCTTTCAAACCCATGGAAAAATGATTTATCTAATGAAATGAGCAAAAAGTAAAATGAAAGAAAATACAAACTAAGATAGAATTAAAAGCGCTAATATAAAAGTAATTCAAAATATTAGTTAAGGCCAGGTGTGGTGGCTCATGCCTATAATCCTAGCACTTTGGGAGGCCGAGGTGGGAGGATCACTTGAGGCCAGGAGTTGAAGACCAGCCTGAGCAACATAGCAAGACCCCATCTCTACAAAAAATAGAAAAATTAGCCAGGCATGGTGGGGCACACCTGAAGTCCCAGCTACTCAGGAGGCTGAGGCAGGAGGATCACTTGAGCCCAGGAGTTTGAGGTTGCAGTGAGCTATGGTGACACCACTGCACTGTAGCCCAGGCGACAGAGCAAGACTGTGTCTCAAAAAAAAAAAAAAGTATATATATAGATCAGTTAAATTCACCAAAGAAAATATACATTTCTAAGATTGAATTAAAAAATAAGATCTAGCAATATATTGTTTATAAGAGACACACTTAAAAGAAAGGAACAAGTTAAAACAAAGGATGGAAAAAGGCAATAATGAACCAGAAGAAAGCTAAACAGATACCTAATATCAGACAAAAATAGGTTTCAATGCAAAAGGCATCATTAAGGGAAAGGGGAGCAGTAGATCAAAAATACAGAATGATCGTTAATGTAGATACTTATAACAACACAACCTCATGATATACAAAGCAATAACTGAGCTGTGGCTCTCCCTGGTAATACTGCCTCACCTGCAGCCCTTTCAAATCCCTCTCAGATGATGCCTACAATTCCCACATCTCCGTTTCATTTATCACTTGGCCCAGAAATGACCTGGGTGCCTTCTTCACTCCTCAGTACCTCTTCCAGATCATTCTCCCTTCCTCCCTACTTAAATAATCAATTTTAAATCTCCCTATACTGAACCCACTACCATCCACTACCCTTTCTGTTGCAAGCATCTAACTCCTCCTTGCTCACTGTCATTCTACCCAGTACTTCTGTCATAATCCCTACCAATTTCAATATTCATGTAGATCTTTCTAACACGTGGCTTCTGTTTTTTCATCTGTTCTCCTCTAGTGACTTAGCCCTCTAGCCACTGGTCATATCCTTGACCTTGATATTGAAAAAAAAAGAAAAACTGCAACCCTTCCATAAACTAAGTTTCAAATATTTAATTCTCCAAACATCACCTCCTTATAGCTTACTTCCTCTAGTACCCCAACTTCCACAACTCTTTGATCTCCACAAGAACCTTTACATCATTGATTCTACCACCTTCTTATTGTCACTCACCCCATCATGTCCTCATTTCCTTTGTTACTCAGCTTAAATTCCATGGCCAATAATTATAATCAATCCCTTGCGTATTCTCTCAACTCCAACTCACTTGCTCCCTCTTGCTGTGAAGTACTCTTTGGCTGACCACAGCCCAGCTTAAATCCAGTTTTCTCTGCCTACTCCATATCTGCACCCTGGCAGTTGAATGTGGCTTCGGGAAAGCATTCAAACTTTCTTTTTTTTTAAACCAAGCAGAGACTTCAGTGGCCATTCAAACTTTCTGACTGGTCTTTTAAATAATCATTAACCTCAAGTGGCCCCCTAATACTGACTGGCAAGCATACTATGTTTCCCTAATCCATTCGCTCTGACTTTCCTAAACAACACTTTTGCATTTTTTCCTGGAAGGCAGCTATGCTCACCACTATACCGCCAATGCTGCATTCTCTTCCTGTCTCCTTCCATCTTCTTCTTGGCTGATGACTTAGCTCCTTATTGCTCCGGAGGCAATCATTATTAACTCTGCCTACTTCCACCACATCTCACTAACCTATCCGCATCCGTACCCACATATTCTTTCTCTCTTGTTACCTGCGGATGAATTGTCGGACTCCTATCTGATGCCAGCCCCTCCACCTGTACACTAGGCCCCATCTCCTCTCTTCTATTCAAGGACATTGCTCCAATAATTCTCCTATCTCTTTTCTGTACCATTAATTTTTTTTTCTTTGTAACATGATGTGTTTTTTCTCAACTTTAAAAAACAAGTAACTCTCTTTTGGACCCACTTCCTCTGCCAGCTACTGCCCTGTTCTTCCTCTTCCCTTTACAGAAAAACTCCTTTTAAAAAATTGAAATCGCTGTCTTTAATTTTTCTTCTCTCCTGAACCCACTCTAATCTGGGTTTTCCCCCTGCTCCATCATCAAACCTGCTCCTAGCAAAATAGCCATCAACCTTCACATTGTTATATCCAATGGCCAATTTTCAGTTCTCCTCTTTCTTGACATATCAGCAACATTTGAAACTGCTGGTCATTTTTTAAAAATAATTTTTTCATATGTCTTCCAGAATATCGTGTTCTCCTCCTTGCTCACTGTCATTCTACCCAGTACTTCTGTCATAATCCCTACCAATTTCAATATTCATGTAGATCTTTCTAACACGTGGCCTTTCTGGCCACTTCTTCTATATCTTTTTCTTTCTTTTTTTTTTGAGACAGAGTCTCACTGTGTTGGCCAGGCTAGAGTGTCGTGGCGTCATCCTAGTTCACAGCAACCTCAAACTCCTGGGCTCAAGCGATCCTTCTGCCTCAGCCTCCCAAGTAGCTGGGACTACAGGCACGTGCCACCACGCTCAGCTAATTTTTTTCTATATATTTTTAGTTGTCCGATTAATTTCTTTCTATTTTTAGCAGAGACGGGGTCTCGCTCTTGCTCAGGCTGGTTTCGAACTCCTGAGCTCAAACAATCCGCCCGCCTCGGCCTCCCAGAGTGCTAGGATTACAGGCATGAGCCACCGTGCCTGGCCTATATCTTTTTGATGGTTCCTCCTCTTACTCCTGACCTCAAAATATGGGAATCGACCAGAGTTTACTCCTTGGACTTTTCCCGTGTACATTCCCGTGATGGTTTCACCCAGTGTTTCATGGCTTTAGGTACCATATGTATGCGGATGACTCCAAATTTGTATCTCAGCTTTGACTTTGCTTCTGAACTTTGCCTTTGAGTTCTAGTTCTATATATCCAACTATCTGCTTGATATCTCTACTTGGCCGAGCTCCTGATAGTCAGCACCAAGCCTATTTCTTATGCTTTGTCCCTGATAATATTTCTTGCCTTGAATTCTAGCTTGAATCTGTTTGATATGAAATAGCTACCTGGTCTGTTCCTAGGGGTGTGCGTGTGTGTGTGTGTATGGATATATGTGTGTGTGTGTCCATATTAGGCTGAAATATCTACTTATATCTTTTTACTTTCAGCTTGTCCATACTCTTTCATTTTAAGTGTGTCTTTTATAAATAATATATTGCTATACCTCAGTTTTTTTTATGTGAGTGTTAACTTTTAACATTCTTTTTTGAAATTTCTATCGCCCATCTAAACTTTTTGTATGTTTATTTTTTATAATATGTTCTGTTTGTTTGAATTAGAAGAAAGACCATGATAGTTTCTGTAACTTATTATTACAATACAGGGTATTATTATTATTACTACATATGAGCCATTATACTATTTTTATTATTATTATTATTACCATATATGTGCTGTTCATCAGGAATTGGAGTTACTCAAAAATTTGACCTAAAGACGTTCTCAGAAACATATCTTGTCTGTAACCCAGGGACCACCTGTATTTCAATTAATTTTCTGTTCCATTATATCTGACTTATTTGGAATGGGGGTAGTGAGGGGATTCAGTTATGCATATTTTGAGTCTCCTTTGTTCCTCTTCTTTCTGTATTATTTTTCTCTATTTAGCTTTTTATTTCTGTTCCATTTATGTTCACCTTAATCATCCTCATCTTCTTTGTTTTCTGTGATATTTGTACTCTATTGTTCACAACTTTTAATTTTGCCTTCATTCCTGTGATCATTTTTTGCTTCCAATTTTTCCCCAAGCTCTGCCAACTCTTATTTCATCTTCTTTTGTGGTTTTGCAACTTCTTTTCTGATTTTTTACATCTTGCTTTTTTATATTATTTTTATGAAAGGGGATTGTTTTAGATTTCTTTTTTTGCATGTCATTTCTTTTTCCTTTCTTTTTTTAAATTTCAGAATATTAAGGGGGTACAAATGTTTTGGTTACATAAATTGCTTTTATACTGCTTGAGTCAAAGTTTTAATTGTGCCCATCCCCCAGATAGTGTGCATTGTACCCATTAGGTGTGAATTTGCCCATCCTCTCCTCCCCCTAGATCTCAATTTTTAAATCTAGTCTGAGAGCCAACCTGAGTTTCTGCCTTCTCATTGGTGGATTTAAGTAATTAACATTTACTGGAATTTCAGTTATATTAGGACTTACTTTTATCATTTTATTTATAAAGATAAGTAAGAGAGAAAAATCTCTAATGAGCTAAGAAAGAAAGAAGACACAAATAAGGCCGGGCGCGGTGGCTCACGCCTGTAATCCTAGCATTCTGAGAGGCCGAGGCAGGCGGACTGTTTGAGCTCAGGAGTTCAAGACCAGCCTGAGCAAGAGCGAGACCCCCATCTCTACTAAAAAAAATAGAAAGAAATTATCTGGACAGCTAAAAATATATAGAAAAAATTAGCTGGGCATGGTGGTGCATACCTTTAGTCCCAGCTACTCGGGAGGCTGAGGCAGGAGGATCACTTGAGCCCAGGAATTTGAGGTTGCTGTGAGCTGGGTTAACGCCATGGCACTCACTCTAGCCAGGGCAACAGAGTGAGACTATGTCCCAAAAAAAAAAAAGACGCAAATAATCAAATTACACAAAGAAATCAAGAGAACTAACTACAAATATAGTAGAGATAGAAAACAATATCATGGCCAAATGTAGGTTAATAAATTTAATATTAGATGAAGTACATGATTTTGGAAAATTATAAAGTGCCAAAATTGGGAAAAGAAGTTAATTATGAACAGACCAAATACCTTTAAATAAATTGGTAATTAAAGGTCTTACCACCAGAATAAAAGCTTTAGGCTTATAATGTTTTACAGTGAGTTTTACCAAGCCCTCAAGGAACAGATAATAATTTATTAAATTATTCTGGAAAAGGGAAAAAGCTGCCTAACTCTTTATTTCAAAATCAGATAAAGACAGTACAAGAAAAGAGAATCATAAACCCATGTTACTGATGAAAATAGATTTAAAAAAATACATACAAATAAATATTCAACTGAACTCAACAATCAAGATTTTCTTCCGAGAATACAAGAATGGCATAATATGAGAAAACTGTGAATGTAATTAACCATATCTATAGATTAAGGAAGAAAAATTACATGATCATCCCAAGAGATGCAGAGTAAAATACCTAATAAAGTTAAACATTTATGTTTAAAAATTCTTCAGAAAAGCAGAAATATTATTTCTCTATATTAGCAATAATGAATTAGAAATGGTAAGGTACTATTCACAAAGACACCAAAAACTATAAAATATCTGCCAATTAACCCAAAAATATGGAAAAATAAAATTTTTAAGCTTTAAAGGAAATAAAAGATCTAAAAAATTAGATAATCTATGTTCTTAGATAAGACAACTTATCTTAAAGATATCAATTCTTCCCAAATTAATCTATAAGTTCAAATCAACTACATTTATAGAAAATATTTTTTAAATATTAAATTAAAAAATGTCAGTACCAGGTGACACCTTATAATCCTACCACTCTGGGAGGCCGAGGCAGGAGGATTGCTTGAGCTCAGGAGTTCAAGACCAACCTGAGCAAAAGCAAGACTCCTTCTCTACTAAAAATAGAAAAATTTGCTGGCTGTGGTGGCATGCGCCTATAGTCCCAGCTACTCAGGAGGCTGAAGCAGGAGGATCACTTGAGATAGGGGGTTTGAGGTTGCTGTGAACTATGATGATGCCACTGCACTCTAGCTGGACGAGACAGAGCAAGACTCTGTCTCAAAACAAAACAAACAAACACAACCCAGCAAGGGCTAGGTGTGGTGGTTCACTCCTGTAATCCTAGCCCTTTGGGAAGTTGAGGCAGGAGGATCGCTTGAGGTCAGGAGTTCAAGACCAGCCTGAGCAGCATAGTGAGACCTTATCCCTAGAAAAAATTAAAAAATTACCTGCCATCTTTATGAGGACAGGTCAGATTGTTTAGCAATTATGTTGATAAAACTGGTTCATAAGAAAAATTAAGTTAGATCCTATCTTACACTAAATACAAAAGTGAACTTCAGATGGATTAAAGATACAAATGAAAAAGTAATACTATGAAGCTAATGACAGAAAATGTTGAAGAATATCTCTGTGACTTAGGGTAGGGAAAAGGATCTTTAAAAAGATCCAAAAATACAAATTAAAGGCCAAAAGTTGATAGATTATTTACTAGCATGGGAACGTTTAAGAGGTAGTTAATATCAAATCTTGGCATAAATTTCTGAGGAGACTAACCTTTCATGCACAGCAAGTGGAACTGTAAACTGTCTTAATGGTTCTGGGAAGCACCCTGGAAATACTTGGTGAAGTTTGTGTGACCTGTGACCCCAAGATCCCATCTCCTGGGTATATGTTCTAGAAAAATTGTCATGCAGGTTACCATAGGAATATAAACAAGTGTTCATCCAGTTCCGCCCATGATAGGAGAAAGATGGAAGCAACCCAGGTGTTTTAACCAGAGGAACAGGTATATAAAATAGGTGAATACAGATTGTGGAAGAAATGTAGCAACTAAAGCAACAAACTGGGTGTATATACAGAGCACAGATATATTTTAAACACATTTGTTAAATGAAAAAAGTGGGGGGGAAGGATATTTAAGCACAATAATGGCCAGTCATAGTGGCTCACACCGGTAATCCCAGTACTTTGGGAAGCCGAGGCAAGAGGACCACTTGAGGCCAGGAGTTTGAGATCAGCCTGGGTGACATAGTGAGACCCCGTCTCTACAAAAAATAAAATAAATTAGCCAGGCGTGGTGGTACACACCTATAGTACCAGCTACTTGGGAGGCTGAGGCAGGAGAATCAATTGAGCCCAGCAGTTTGAGGCTGCAGTGAGCTGTGATCGCACCTTACACTCCAGCCTGGGCCACAGAGCAAGACCCTGTCTCAATCAATCAATCAATCAAATAAAGCACAGTGTTATTTATGCATATTAAAAACAAATACACATTCTGGGTTCCTGTGATTCTTCCCACACTCCCTCCTAAAAACTATACAGAGCAAAAAGGAAAGCAAATAAAAATTCCTACAACTGATAACTAAATACAGAAAAAAATCCTACAATCCCCAATTACATGCAAGTTATGAAAAATACACTAGAGACCAGCCAGAACCCCCACAAGCACCTGGAGGTTACTGGAGCTAGTTGGAAGAGTGGGGAATATGGACGGTCTTAGCATTGATGGAACCTAATAACATCAGCATGGGTCCACTCCCAGAAGCAAGGTGCCCAACCCTTAGTGGGAACAGCTGAGAACTGCCCTGAAACTTGGCATATCATCACTGGCAACAAGAGTCATAAGGGCTTGGAAAATTCATAGAAATATGGTGGCAATCTTTGGAAAGTGTTTCTTTTTGGATAAAGAGGTACTTTGGGAAGTAAGATAATTGTTCCTGGTAATAAGTACCCCACTGAAAAAAAGAATAGGAGACTCAGAGGAAGTTTGACTACAGGAAAAGCACACTGTAATCAAGAAAACTGCTTTTCACCATAACAACAGAAGAGGGAGCTCTTGAGCTGAAAAAAACCAGGCAAGCCGCTCAAGAGCGGCCTCCATTCTCTCCAAAAGATCCATCTGTTTGGCTGGGTGCTGTGGCTCATGCCTGTTATCCCAGCAGTTTGTGAGGCCAAGGTGGGAGGATTGCTTGAGGCCAAGAGTTTGAGACCAGCCTGGCCAACATAGCAAGACCAGACCCCTATAAAAAAATTTTTTAAAAATCCATGTTAAAAGCTGATGCAGAAAAATCTAACATATTCAAACATGAATAATAATGACAGCAAAAATTCAGTATCCATAGAAAGTTACTATAAAGGGGAAAAAAACCCACAGAAATGAGTATCACAAGTTATGACAGATGAAAGTATACCAGGAAAAATGCTGTCGTAAAGCAGAAACCAAGACCAAACTACAAGATACATAAATGTTGTGGATGCCACGTTTTGTTCCCCAGATACCCACTTCAGGACTGAGAATTTGCTTGTAATGTTGGGGGCTGAGTCCTTCTCTGGGAATTTCCTCTAGCCAAAGAGAACCTCCTCACCCAGGGTCATATCCTCTCCCCAAGATCCACCTGCATGCAGTGACTGGTCCATGCCAAGACACAGAAGCTCTTGCCTCAAGGTGGGACAACTCTGAAGGGCCAGCCCAACTTTAAAGCTCCTCATGGACTCCTCAAGGCTCCTCAAGGCTGAGACCTTTGTTGCAACTGCATCATGGCCAGTGGTGGCGGGAACTGGCTCCCACTGGTTTGTGAGAGCCAACCGTTAACATTTTGAGGAATTTTGCAAGCGGGTGTTAAACACAGCCATTATTAAAACTTCAATTACATAAACTTAAAGTTAAATAAATTATATTCAAAACCGAGGTAATAAACACTCAATACTCATTACTTTCTAATTATTTTACTACATTTATTACTATTATCTATGCTTCAGAGATGCAGTACCCAACCCCCAGGCCTAGGACTGGTACCAGTCCGTGGCCCGTTAGGAACCAGGCTGCACAGCAGGAAATGAGTGGGCGAACAAGAGAAGCTTCATTTGTATTTATAGCCTCTCCCCATCGCTTGCATCACCGTATAAGCTCCACCTCCTTCAGATCAGCAGGGGCATTAGATTTTCATAGGAGCACAAACCCTACCGTAAACTGCGCATGCAAGGGATCTAGGTTGCACACTCTAATGCCTGATTATCTGAGGTGGAGCTGAGGCGGTGATGCTAGTGCTTGGTAATGGCTGTGAATACAGATTATCATTAGCAGAGAGTTTTGACTGCACGATAAATGTAATATGCTTGAATCATCCCAAAACCATCCACCCCCTCCCTGCCCTGTCCATGGAAAAATTGTCTTCCATGAAACCAGTCCCTCATGCCAAAAAGGATGCAGGTTATGTCTATTGCATCTGAATAGATGCTACTATGCATTTCTCTCCAGCTCCATGTTCAGTGACATCATGTTGGTAACTTTCAGTTAAACATGATAGAAGTATTTACATACTGGAAATTGTCAAATGTTACAAATCAAAGCTCCCCACCCTCCAGAACCAGTTATTAAAGATTTGCCAGCACCTCACCAATTGCAGTTCCGCTGCTCCTCCTATCCAATCCTCCTCCTCCTTTCACTTTGTCCCAAGTGTGGATATCAACGGCACTCTCCAACATTCATGCATACACATCTCTGTCTCAGAGTCTATATCCCAGGGAATGTCACCTACATCAACAACAACAAGAAAAAATATCAAGGACCAAATATATAGTTCACGATGTAAAAGACAGACATAAGAAAAGCCAAGAAAAATTAAACAAAGATTAAAAGGATCAAAGGCAGGCCAGGTGTGCTGGCTCACACCTGTAATCCTAGCACTTTGGGAGGCCGAGGTGGGATGATTGCTTGAAGCCAGGAATTCAAGACCAGCCTGAGCAACATAGTGAGACCCTGTCTCTACAAAATGTTAAAAAATTAGCCAGGCATGGTGGCACATTCCTGTAGTCCCAGCTACTCGGGAGGCTGAGACAGGAGGATCGCTTGAGCCCAGAAGTTTGAGGTTGTGGTGAGCTGTGATCACACCACTGCACTCCAGCCTGGGTGACAATGTGACCCTGTCTCCAAAAATAAAAAGGATACAAAATAAAGTGATAAACAAAGAAATCAAACAAATAAGATTCAACATACATTATTTCTGGACCCTTGAAGAAGAAAACCAAAATAATGGAATAGAATTAATATTTACAAATATAATTCAATAACATTTGTCTGTGGGGGGTGTGGCAGAGAAGATCTGAATCTATATACTGAAAGGTCATACCATGTACTAAGTTAAATAAACTCAAATTGGTTAACTCTTAGATATATCCTAGAAAATTATTATACTATGATATAAAGAAAAAAATTACCTGTATTTCCTGGCAGAAAGACCAAGTCACTCTCTAAGGATAGCAAACCAGTTTGGGTTCAGAGTTCTCAACAATATGCAAAGCCAGAAAATAGTAAAGCAACATCTGAAATATTATCAAGGGAAAAAAATGTGCACTAAGGATTTTAAATACCAACAAACTGTCCTATAATTATCGAGGCTATAGAAAAAAGTTTTCAGGGCCAGGCGTGGTTGCTCACACATGTAATCCCAGCTCTTTGGGAGGATCACTTGAGGCCAGGAATTCAAGACTTGCTATAAATTGGGTTGCTATGTTGCCTGGGCAACATAGCAAGATCCCATCTCTAAAAAAAAAAAAAAGAAAGAAAGAAAAAGAAAAAAGTTTTCAGTGTGCTGAAACATCAGGGACTGTTATACTCATGAGTCTTTCATGAGGACAAACTGCACCCAACTAAGAGAGGATTAAGAAAACTTCAGCAAAGAGACCGGTAAGTGTAGAGATTTACCACTGGCATACCCAAGACTAAAACAAAAGGGGAGATAAGAACAGTGATGGGGTTCAGGACACACTGTCCCTTAGCATTTGAGAAAACAGCAGAAGCAAGATCACTCTCACCTTTCCCTTTCACCCTCCTCCCCCATAAGCAGGTAATAAAACCCTCATTTGAGAGGTACTATTCCTATGCCCAGAGGGAAGGAACATCCTTATCTCCGAAGACATAAAGAATCTGAACAAACAGGCCTTGCTGAGTTCCCCCTCAGTTTTTTCCCATTAAATCATACCCCTTTGTCCTCCAATCATACTTCCCCATGACTGTCCACATTTCATCAAACTGAGTATAAAAACACACAAGTTCTGTTTCTTTGGGTCTTCATTTCTGAAGGCTCCCATTTTATGTAAAACTTGCGAGATAAATTGGTATGCTTTTCCCTTGTTAATAATGTCTTTTGTTACAGGAGCCTCAGCCATGAACCTAGTGACAGGTGAGAAAAATCTTTCCTCCACTACAATAGTACATAAATTTTATATGCTCTCACAATTTAGTAATAATAACTAAACAAAAAAATGAGAAAAGAGGAATATAAAGAAAAAGTAGAATCAGCTCACTGTCTCATAAGTAAAAAGTGGGAATAAAGGATGTCATTTAAAGTCAACAAACTGAATATTATAAACCAAAGCATATTTAAGAGGACAAGAATAAATACTAACAAAGACAATATTACTAACTTTAGTTATTTTTAATTGTATGGTGGAGAAGAATAAATATTAATAAAGATTAAATATTAATAAAGATAATATTATTAACTTTAGTTAATTTTAATTGGATGGTAGAGAGCATAGAGAGGAGAAGGGGGGTGTTTCAAGGTCTTTCATTGTTGTTCCAAGTAGGAAACTAATAGTCAATGTCTGAAGAAAAAGGGGACTAACGTATTATATAAATATTGGTATAAAGGTAATCATTACAACAAAATCATAAACTTCCCCAAATATCAAAAGAAATGCACAAACACACACAAATAAAACAACAAATAGCAAAGAAAACAGAACACACAGTTTTCTGAAAGACCATGTATTCTGTTTTGCGTATATAATATGACATAACTGAGATCAAACATAACAATTGTATCAATCTGTGTAAGTGGGTTAAATCTCCTATTAAAAGAAAAAGATTTCAGATTGGCTGATACAGTAAAACCCAATTCCATCCTGTTTATGAGGGCCTAAAATAAAAGAATGAACAAAGATATACTGGGCAAATGCAAATTTTAACAAGCAAGGGCTATGGCTGGGCGCGGTGGCTCACGTTTGTAATTCTAGCACTCTGGGAGGCTGAGGCGGGTGGATCGCTAGAGGTTAGGAGTTCGAGACCAGCCTGAGCAAGAGCGAGACTCCATCTCTACTAAAAATAGAAAGAAATTAGCCAGACAACTAAAAAATATATAGAAAAAATTATCTGGGCATGGTGGCACATGCCTGCGGTGCCAGCTACTTGGGAGGCTGAGGCAGGAGGATTGCTTGAGCCCAGGAGTTTGAGGTTGCTGTGAGCTAGGCTGACGCCATGGCACTCTAGCCCAAGCAACACAGCAAGACTCTGTCTCAAAAAAAAAAAAAAAAAAAAAAAAAACCAAGCAAGGGCTATAATCTTAATATCAGACAAAGTAGCATTCAAGCAGAAAAGCATTAAATGAGACAATAAAGGATACTTTATAGTGCTAAAGACGACAACTAACTCTGAATATATAATAGTCATGAATATCTATGCAACAAATAATACAGTATCAACTTTCATAAAGCCCTCTTCTTACAAAAGAGTGGAGAAATAGAACCATGCTAATAATGACTTTAATACATATATCTCTCAGTCCAAGACAGTCTAAACAACAATAACAAAAAAGTAAGAATTTAGATCTAAAAAATGCTAGTGAGCTTATTTATAAAATGGGTAAAAAGTGTATGAATTCCTTACTATAAAATGTTACATGGTGGTATATCAGTTATATATCGCTGCCTAACAAATTACTTCCAAAGTTTAGTGGCTTAAAACAACACACATATTATCTTGCAATTTCTGTGGGTCGCGAGTTCTGTAGCAGCTTAGCTGGTTCTGGCTCAGGGTCTCTCATTAGGTTGCAGTCATCTGAAGACTTTAAAGAGGGTGTGGGGAGGGACTGGAGGGTCTGCTTCCAATCTGGCTTACTCACATATTAACAGTTGTTGGCTGGAGGCCACATGGACCTCTCCATAGAGTTTCTTCAGTATCCTTGTGATACGGTAGCTGGCTTCCCCCAGAACAGACGATCCAAGAGAGGAAGGATGAAGCCACAATGGCTTTTTATGATCTAGCCTCAGAAGTGACACACTGTCATTTCTGACACATTCTATTCATTAGAAGCAAGTCTGTAACTATCACCCATTTTCAAGGGGAGGGGTCCCACATTTTAAAGGGAGAAGTATCCAAGAATTTGTGAATTACAATTTTTTTTTTTTTGAGACAGTCTCACTCTGATGTGTGTCAGAGTGACCGTGGTGTCAGCCTAGCTCATAGCAATCTCAAACTCCTGGGCTCCAGCAATCCTACTGCCTCAGCCTCCCGAGTAGCTGGGACTACAGGCATGCACCACCATGCCTGGCTAATTTTTTCTATATATTTTTAGTTGTCCAGCTAATTTCTTTCTGTTTTTAGTAGAGATGGTGGTCTCACTCTTGCTCAGGCTGGTCTCGAACTCCTGACCTCGAGCGATCCTCCCGCCTCAGCCTCCCAGAGTGCTAGGATTATAGGTGTGAGCCACCGCGCCTGGGCCTTGAATTATGTTTTAAAACCACCACAGATGGTATACCAAAAGTCAAAATTTGGATTTTCTTTTTTTTTCCCCCACAGTATTTGTTAATTGTTTATTTATCAAGAGAAACTATTCCTCAGCCCACATATTCATAGCTCAGGAACAGGTTAGTGACAAACTTTGATGTAATTCAATGCAAAGAAATTCTTTATATTCCAAAATCACTTTGCACTCTGAAAGATACCAGCCTTCCTTACCTCCTGAAAATCTTTCATGAAATTATAATTTCTGTAGAAATCTGCGTATGCCTTCTTTTTTGGTTCAACCACAGCAAACTCATAGAGAGCTCCAACCCCCAAGGGATACAACGAATGCTCCAACAATATGAAATCGCAAACACCTAGCCAGAAGGCCAGCATCTAAAGTTTTGTCAAAGCAATGGAAGCCATGGTAGTCACTATCCTTGATAGGTATGTCAACCTCAACATGTCCTTTCTGGCTGATGAACTGCTGAATTTACTATTAAAATATATATATATAGTATATAGTTTGCTGTCAATGCCCAGACAACAGAGGTTTCTTAAATCACTAAAACACTTTCATATAAGAGCCTGTTAACTTTTTGAGTCTTGCTTTCACAGTAGTCATTCAACACATATAGGAAGGGAAGAAAAGGAAGATTAAAAATTTATAGCAAGAAATATACAGAAACTACATTTAGTCAGCATGACTCACTAATGAGAACACTCCAAAGTTATCTGACTTCTTTCGAAGGCAAAGACCTTATAGAGGATAGTGCAATTTAGGGATTTGGACCTGGTTTAAAGGGGCTTTGCCTTGATTAAAAGCCTCAAGCAAACGACAGAATAAGAGGATAAATATAAAGTATTAAGTCCTTCTTGCATGTATGTGGTGATTATCTCCGACTAAGATAAAAGCTACTTATGGAAGACTGTATCTTTTCTTCCTTTCTTTTATCTATCAATAGTTTAGCTGCTCAATAAATGAACTACCTAACAGAAATCAAGGTTTAAAAAATACAGTCAGCCTTTTTTTCAAATACTAATTTATAATTACAAGAGTGCTGAAATTAAAGCCCTGGCTTCCAATTCTGCTATGTAAATGAACTAGTTAGAGTTCATAGTTCTAGTTCTATTCACCTGCTATACAAAAACCCAGGTTTAGCAGATCCTGGCATTGTCTAACAAGCTAATTAGCTAAATTAGCTTGATTAGCTAAACCTAATCAAGCAACCCTGAAGCACAATACTATACTTCCCTAGTAAATCTAATGAAAAAAAAATCTCCCAATGAAAGATAAATTGAACAATCTGGGATTCCTTTCAGGAATCTGTGGATGTCTATTTTAGAATCAACTGCCAGAGCTCAATTATCACAAACTTTCATCACATTTAAATGTTTGGAATAAACCGTTTGCCTTCTAGACGAGGTCAGTTCCCATAAGGATATGGCCTGGATGAGATTGCTGACCTTTTCTCACTCCTTGGGAAAGCATTATACATATTTACTCCAACGTGTTTTAACACAATCCAGTGTTCCACACAATTCTCTTATCCAGTGGACCTAGTTCCGGGTGTTCTTTTAATGTTATGATCTGGAAAATATTACTGTTTCTGACAACTACAATAACTAAAAATTTTAGTTACTTTTACTTTACTTTTCCCAGTTTATTTACAAAGATAGAATATCTTAGGGCCACTGGACATGGCAGCTCAAATCTGTAATCCTAGCACTTTGGGAGGCCGAGGGGGGAGGATTGCTTGAGGCCAGGAGTTTGAGATCAGCCTGGACAACACAGCGAGACCCCATCTCAACAAAACAAACAAACAAAAAAATTAGCCATGCGTGGTGGTGGGCCTGTCCCAGCTATGCCGGAGGACCACTTGAGCCCAGGAGTTTGAGGTTGCAGTGAGCTATGATCTGGCCACTGCCCTTCAGCCCGGGTGACAAAGCAAGACCCTGTCTCAAAAAAACAAAACCAAACCAATATTTTAGAGATAATGTAAAACACAGATGACATGAAAGAGTAACAAGTCTGAGGTCTACTATAGAGTTTGGTCTTAGATAAGTCATTTTACTTCTCTTTGCTTCAATTTTCCAATTTCTAAGATGGTAATAATATTTAATCTATAGTATCATGTTATAATAAGCAATTACTGGTTTAATCTTGGCTGAATTCATTTCAACAAAATCTACAGAGCTCAGATTATATGTTTTAGTGCAAGGGTTGGCAACCTATAGCCTGTGAGGCAAATCTTGCCCATGGCCTATTTTGTATGGCCTAAAAGCTAAAATAGTTTTTACATTTTTAAAGGATTGTAAAGTGAAGAGGAGGAGAAAGGGAGAGGAGATGGGGGTGTACAGAGATTGTATGAGGCCTACAGAGTCTAAAATATTTACTAACTGGTCCTTTACATAAATGGTTTGCTGACCCCTGTTCTAGTGGATTCAGCTATTATGAAAGCATTTTTAGAAATAACATTTTTCAATAAATACAGTAATCATAAATCATATATTTCAAAGTCATATTATGGGGAGTTAAGGGAAAAAGAATCAGGAAATTGCATTAGAGTCTATTTATTTAATAAATATTTGAAGTAGTCCAAGCTGCCAGGGAGGCTGAGGCAGGGGATTTCTTGATCCCTGGAGTTGGAGGTTGTAGTGAACTGTGATTGTATCACTCACTTTCACAGGGGCCAGGCACGGTGGCTTGTGCCTGTAATCCTAGCACTTTGGGATGCCAAGGCAGGAGGATTGCTTGAGGCCAGAAGTTTGAGACCAACCTGAGCAAAAGTGAAACCTTGTCTTTATAAAAAATAGAAAAATTAGCCAGGCATGGTGGCTTTTAGCCAGGCTGGCTAAAAAGAAAAGAAAAGAAATGGTATTTCCTATTTTTTTACATGAATAGCCAATTTTCCCAACACCCTTTATTGAATAACTCGTCAGTGATCTGAAATGTCATCTTTAATTGTATATCAAATTAATCCTTATACATGGGATCTGTTTCTAGGCCCTATATTCTGTTTAATTTTGGTGCCAATTCCACATTGTGCATTAATTACTGTGACTTTTAGAATCAGCTTGTCAAGTTCCTAGAAAAATGTGATTGGGATTTTGATCAAATTGCAATGAATTTATAAATCAATTTGGGAAAATGGATTTTTTTTTTTTTTTTTTGAGACTGAGTCTCACTCGGTTGCCCGGGCTAGAGTGCCATGGCTTCAGCCTAGCTCACAGCAACCTCAAAGTCCTGGGCTCGGGCCGGGCGCGATGGCTCACGCCTGTAATCCTAGCACTCTGGGAGGCCGAGGTGGGCGGATCGTCCTGAGCTCAGGAGTTCGAGACCAGCCTGAGCAACAGCGAGACCCCGTCCCTACCAAAAAGAGAAAGAAATTAATTGGACAGCTAAAAATATACATAGAAAAAATTAGCCGGGCATGGTGGCGCATGCCTGTAGTCCCAGCTACTTGGGAGGCTGAGACAGTAGGATTG
>RJWJ010032812.1:0-18279 GCA_004363605.1 Indri indri
TAAGTTTATTTCACAGATTCATTGTTGAGAAATTCTGTAATTTCTGTTTGGATTTTCCCTTTTATACAAATGTTATTTAATAGAAAGTTTTAAATTTATTTATTTATAGGTAGAAGGGCCTTTTATTTAAAATTTAATTTTTAAGTTCAAGTTTTCCTGAATTTTAATTAGTTTCTTATAATATTTCTATTTTCTGGAGCTTGCTGATGTTTTCTCTTTGACCTAATATATGATCAGTTTTTGTGAATGAATGATTCATGCACACTTAAGTAGGAAATATGTTCTATTATAAGGAATAATGTCAGATATTGATGTACAAAATCTACCTTATTAATTATGCCGTATAGATCTTCTGTATCCTTACTTATTTTCTATCCTTTTGATCTGATCTGTTTGTACTGAGAGTGGTATGTTAAAGCCTTCTATTATTATGTTTTTATTTCTCCTTACATCTTCTGTAGTTTCTGTTTTTTGTGGATGGTGGCTCTGTTATTTGGTGTATTCATATTCATAACTATTACATCTTTATTGTGAGTTGTGGTTTTGAGCATTATAGAGTATTAGTATTCTCAGTGTGCTGTTTCTTTATTTGGTGCTTCTTTGATATTTATAAAATTATTTTGGTATTTTTGAAAGTGGGTATTTTTAATGTAATGCTTACCCCTCCATTTATACATTTTTAGTGCCCCTAATATACTTTTCTATAAATTATCTTTTACTATGTAGACTACAAACCTTACATGACATTCTTTGACTTTCATCTATTAACTATAAAACTATCATTGATCTTATTCTACTTTTTCTGCAGTTTAATTTTTTCGCCCTTGTAAGTAATTCAATCTTATTGCCTATATACCTTGAATGGTTTTTCTTTGTCTTTAAATTCTAATTTTTTTTCTAGCATGCATCTCAGAATTTATTATGTTTGAGTTTTCAACACATACAGTGGGGCCATTGAATATGTAAGAATAAGTTTTTTTCTTCTGAAAAGTTTCTAAGATTATAGTTTTACATATCAGTTATATTACATTGTTTTATTTTTCTTCTTCGAAGACTTCAATATGTGTTGAACTTTCTTAGCATGTCTTCCATTTCTACCTTTTTCTCTTTGACTCTTTTACTTGTGACTTTATCTCGTTTTTATTCTCTTCCTGCTTTTCTTCAAAGTCCCTTATTAAATTTTCACTAGGATCTCTAATGCCTTTGGTATCTTTTAATTTATTCTTTATTTCTGAGATGGACTTGTCTTTTTCTTCACTTTCTTTACAGAAATCAATCAACTCATTGCATTACTCTTTTTTCTCACTAATCTTCTTTATTTTAAAAGTCTGATTCTAGTTAGTATCTTTAAGTATATCTACATCTATATGTATATCTGGACATCTATATCTAATCTCCAAATGGTTGTTTGAGGACTTTTAAATTAAACCTGAAGTTAAGCTAAACTAAAAATTGTGTTAGACTATTCTTCCGGTTTTGGTTGGGGGGAGGTTCTCCTTTTTTGTTAAGGAACATTTCATCTGCTGAGGTATTTTTATTTTCTGTTTTCTTTTTCCATTAGCTTTGTGTGAAGTTGGTTTGATTTTTTTCCCCTGTCCCTAGGCATTTTTGGGTACAGTCCCAAATCCAGAAATCCCTCTCTTCTGTCAGTATAGTAAGGCCAATTTATTTAATGAATGCTAGTAGTGGCAGGGGAGATGCAAAGGACTGGCGTGCCTTGTTTCTCTTTAATTTCTGAAAGATCCTCAATTTTCTCCTCTTACCTTCTTTTTTCTCATTTCTGCTACATCATCAGGGCATAATTTTCTCTCTACTCTTATGATTCTTTCTAAGAAGCAGTGCTTTTTGATGCTGCTGGCTTCTTCAATACTACTCACTTTTAAACCTCTTCCCCATATCCAGTGTTGTAAACTACTAAATACCAGATCAGAGATTTCGCTTAGGGTTGTACTCTCTTTTTCTGGGGTCTGTGCCTTGTCTATGTGCTCTACTTTTTCCTGGTGTTTCTTAAGCCTCTCTTTTCCTGTTTTCTATACCCGCAAGCTACCAGTTGTGTCAGGACATCTGTTGAAATGTGTTGTTTATGTCTCTATTTATAGATAACAATGTTTCTGGCATTTTCAATTTCTTAGCAAGGCAAAAGTCATGAGTCTTTTGTAATTTTGTCTGCACTCTTTTTTGATATTATCATTTTGGCGGAGGAATTGAGGAGAGATTCAGGTTCGGGAGGGCACCATTATCCTCATTCCCAAAATCTATTTGGGAATGGAGTTTTGAATTGATCATTTTCTAGGTTGAAGATATGCAATAAAATCACATTTTAATTGTTTTCTATAGATTCGTTATAATTGAACTCAGTATTTTCAGTGAAGGGATCTTATTGTTTTGATTTTCACCGTAGTACCAGGTATGATAACTTACACATAATAGTTTCTCAATAAATATTTATTATTTAATAATCAAGACTATTATTTATTGATATAAGAAACCCATTTTATATAAGAAACTATAAGCCAAACATTTGGAATATTTATATATCTTTTCAAAGTTTCTTACATAGATAAATATTTAGAAATATCTTCTAAAACAAATAAAATATAGCCCAATTTCTTTTTAAAAAGCCATATTTTGAGAAAAACACACATCTAAGAACACATTCTCATGAAAAACTGAAAATAATGGAGACCGATTTCTCTATTTTATATTTTTCTCAATACCTTCTCTCTACAAAAAGAAAAACAAATGAAAACCCACAAATTTTACACTTTATTTTAGCATGTGTAAAAATTAAAGCAGCAAACAATAAGAAAATATAACACATTATTTTAATCTCTGCTATTTATTAATTCATTTAATTTAAATGCAAATTATATGTTTTAATAATCATAAATTGCCTGGCATAAGGTTGTTCCTAGTAATGAGCAGTTCGAGAGATGGCACTTTTTTGAAATTCTAATAAAGCATTCCACGGAGCCTTCTTTCTTTGTGAACATGGCTGTCCCTTGAAACATCCTGAAATACAGAGCTGAAATGATTTAAAACCTCAGAAGGTTTTTAAGGTTGGAATAGGAAGCCACTCTTGGCTTCATGGCTAGATCTGAACATTGAAGTTAAGAAGCAATTTCAAATCAATCTGTAGAAAGATTTTACTTCTGATCATGAGCAAGCAGAGGCCCTTTCTCCGGTAGGTGTCAGGAGTCATGTGATGGACACTAATGATGTCTGCTGCCTTTTATCATCTGTCAGGGACAAGTCACATTTATTTCCACACAGACAGTAAGAACATTTAATGAAACAAAACAGCATTACTGAGCTCCAGGTTCCCAATCCTCTTTGGTCCTAGAAATGAGGCTTCAGGTTCATTAAATTGTGGCTCGTGGAGGTATACCACAATTATAATCTACTGAACCAAAAATTATAATAAAATCCCAATGCGAGGCTCTACTATACAGTGACTCTCCCGTCTCTATTTCAAAAGTTCAAATCAATTCAGCAAATATCACAGGTTTAGGGCATATATATGTTTATACACACACACACACACACACACACACACACACACACACACGCACTAACAAATGGATACATGGATACGATGGCTGGACTATGGCTGGACAGTTTCTGGACAGCCCTCATATATATAAAGTTTTATCATTGTTTAATATACTATTACATATTCATTACTGAAAAAGATACAAAAACTAATAAGAAAAAATAAATCCATATTATATTACCCAAATATGCCCTCCGATAATATTTATGTATTTTTATTTTGTCATTTAGCCTTCCAGACTTTATGAAACATTCATATTCATATAAAAATATACAACTTATTCCCTATCCTCTGCCTATGATTACAATAATACTCAAATTTTTGAGTCTTTTTAAGATAAATTTTTAAGATAAATCAAAAGGTTCATAAATATAGACAGACACAGCCTAATATATTGCCATAGTCTTTCTTATTTATTCATTCATTCAACAAATATTTATTGTGTTTCTTCTATATGCAACGCACTTTTTAGCAACTGGAAGTACATCAGTGAACTAAAACTAATAAAGTCTGTCCACACAGAGTTCACATGCTGGGGGAGTAGGTAGACAGAGATATAAAATAAACAAATGAAAAAATACATACAAATATACAAACATAATATTTCAGGTTGTGAGAAGTGCTACTGAGAAAAGGAAGACAGGGAAAGGGGGCAATGAGGGTCTGTGTTCACCTACTTACCTGCCACAGCCACAGTGAAGACTTCTCTTGATGTCACCAGACATGCTTTGACCTCAGGGCCTTTACGCTGACTATTTTTTCTATTATACACACTTTCACCTCTTTCTTTTTTTTTTTTTTTTCTTTTTTTATTTCAGAATATTACGGGGGTACAAATGTCTAGGTTACATATATATTGCCTTTGCCCCACCCGAGTCAGAGCCCATCCCCCAGACAGTGCGCACCTCTTTAATCTTTGCTCAGTGTCACATTCTCAGTGAGGCACCTCCCTAACTACCCTATTTAAAATTTCACCCTGATGTCCCCTGTCCTGCCCCAGCACTCCTAAGCTACTTTCCATAGTATTAGTTCTTCTCTTCTCAGTGCTTATCACTTTTGAACATTCCACGTTTTACTTTAACTATTGTGCGTATTTTCTATCTTCAGTCTCCCTCCACTAGAGTGGAAGATCCATAAGAGCAGAGATTTTTGCCTGGTCACTAACGTATGCCAAGTGCTGACATGCGTTTCTGGGGCAGTTCAAGTGTTCAAAAAGTATTCGTTAGATGATTAGAGATGTGGAATAGGTAGTTGAATATCTAAGACTCTGGTTTTGGGGAGAAGTCTAGGCTGGGCATGCAAATTTTGGAGTCATATAGGGTGACATTTTAAGCCATAAAATTGGAAGAGATATCCTAGGGAAGGAGTAAAATAGAGAAGAGAAGAGGTTCTAGGAAAAAGCCCTTGGGCATATTAATGTTAAAAAATCAACAAGTTGGGGAAGCTCCAGGAAAGAAGGCTGAAAAATGCTAGCAGTAAAATAAACCAACTGAGTGTGATCTTATGATCCAAGCAAAGCAAATGTTTCAATAAAGAACAGGTTAGCAAATTTGGAATATTTTTCTTTTTGCAGAAGATATATATGCAACACTTCTTAAGTTTGACTACTCTTTTAAGCACTGTACTACAAAATAATCTCTGTAATTCTGAGTTGTAAAACAAAATTTTTATTGTAACTCTGATCTCATTACAAAGTATTATAAAGATTCTAACTTTTATAAAATTAGCCACACTCAATACTGTAGCATATAAACTGCAATGCAGCCCAGTGAATGAACAGAAAATATCTTGAATGCGTTAAGATGCATAACCTCTACCTTACAAACCACTGACCTAGAAGATTTAAAAGGACCTTAGATTGAGATCACACAAAGAATACATTACCTTCTTTCTCTGTTCTCGTCCTCTTCGAATGTTGTCTACTTCCGTCAATGGCACGTCTTTCTATAGAAACCTAGCCGTCCTGCACGAGCCCGCCTCCCTCCCTTCCACCTAGGTGCCAAGCCACGCTGGCTTCACATCCTGTCCACTTCACATCTGCGCTCCCTCTTGAGTCCTGCCCTCTTCTTCCTTACTGTAAGCATCTTAGTTCGGCCTTTTAATACTACTGTTTCTGTCTTCTCTTCGTAACTAAGCGTTCCGTCTCTGTTAAGGCTCGTCTCCATTCACTAACTCCTTTTTACCTCCTTTCCATTCTTCCTCTATTGCACTTTGACTTATATTCTCACATCTCTCCCACATCTGCTCTAGCTGAGATTACTAATCTTCTAAACATTCAATGGACGCTTTTCAGTTCTTACTGTGCCTCTCTGTGGCATTCGATACTGTTGGAAGCTATCTTCGGCTTGATAACCTTTTCTTCTCGTGGCTTCTGTCATACCACGTTTTCCTACTATTTCACTTTACCTTCCAGATTCTTTACAGCCTCCTCCGTGGCCTCCCTTTTCTCTCTTTGGCTATAAACGTCAAAGGGTCCTCAGGGTTCATTTAATCTGAGGTCCTCTTCTCACTCCTCAAAGTCTTTAATCTACATGAACCCCTTGTTCTAACCTAATTAACCTCTTCCCTTCCCCAATGCTCACCTATTCTTTCCCTCTCTGCTCTGATCATTCAGTCCTTACTTTCTAGGTTCTTTCTCCATTGTCATCACCAGATGTCACAGATCTCTGGTACTGGTGCTTCAACTGAAACAACTTTCCACAGTCCGTCAAGCATTAGAATTATTTATGTAGCCTGTTGTCTCCCTGTGGGCTGACTCCATGTCTAATTTATCCTCTCCTTCATCGGCATTGTATATATTTGGAACTCAATACATGGACTGAATAAAGAATAAGTAAATAGGAATGTCTAATATTATGATGGCACAGGAACAGTCACTAGGAAAAGGTCATTTAGTTAGCAACATCCAGAATTACCTAGCACACTCCAAAATTAAGGACCGAGACCACTCATTCCTGTCCCGTTGAATCTACAGTGCTCGACAAGGCATCTCAGTGAGCAATGAGTGTGGCACGGATTCACTGAGAAGCAGATATCTTTTCCACAGTCCTGAATAACTGGACACTAAAATATAGAAGCACATTTACAAATATGCAAATTGTAGTGGTTGTGTTTTCTTCATTACTTTCAACAAACCATTTATGTGTGTATCAGTACTGTTTTTTCACAAGATTTTATAATATTTTAGACATTTATTATGCATGACTTCACAGTTCTCTGACTACTTTGGCAGGGCTCACTCTGAAATAAAATTAACATTAATGATTATTAATAACATTTTAATGGAGCATTATATTAACATGTGAGAAGATTAGGGCTTATTGCTAATATTCCTCATATGATAATTTCTTTAACAGTTTTAAAATTTATTATGCCATTATATTGGTCCCTTTTCCTTGAGCATTGCTTGGGTTTACAACTTCCAAAACCACTATGTTTAATTAGCTAGGAAGACTAATAGCAACAAAAGCTATCATTTATCGAGCACTATGTTACCCTAGGCCCACTGGTAAGCACTTTATGTGTTTCATTTGCTTTGGTCCTCACAGAACTGTGGAAAGTAGATAATGTTATTATTACCATTTTACATTGAGGAATATGAGGCTTAAATAAGTAATTTTTTTCAAGGGCACAATCTAGAAGTAATGGATCTAGGTTTCCAAAATAAAAATATCTGACTCCAGAGCCAGTCTTTTAATTATACTTATTTAGCTCCTAAATCACTCTTTCAGTCAAGGACATATTTGAGTACCATACCATTTCCATTTAGTTTGCCAGTTTTCATATTTAACATCTAAGGTCATACTGTATTGTACCATAGAAAAAATCCTAAATGTTCCCAAATAGAGAATTCATTAAACACTGTGGTATGCAGTATGTTTACTCTATTTCCATAATGTTTTATTTGAGAAACATTAGCTTAAAAGAAAATGAGATATGTTTTTATTGTACAAAGCTGGCTTCATTTTAAGTGCTCACAAAATACATTTTAAACAATCCATTCTAGACTCTTGCCTGGAGTCAAGTTCTCTGACCTGCTTTTGGATAATATATCAGGACTAAGTTTGCCCACATCTATTCTTTCAAAACTGCAATACTTTGTGATTCCTTAAGGATGTCAGTGTAGACTGATGAACTGATATTGTTTCCTTAAAGTTCCAAATAAGTAATATTTGAAAACTAAGAGACAATTAAGACAGAAATTCTTACAGCCTTATGGATTTGGGGCTTCTATTTCCTCTTACTGGCATTTGTCCTGCCTTTCCTCTCTGAAGACCATTCTCCTTGACAAGGGCAGAAAAATCATCAGACCTTATCAGATCTGTTCACTGCTTGTGTCTGGCAGTATTATGCAATTGGACCTGAGCAACAGGAAAACCTGGACCTTCTCTGCCCTTTCTCTTATTTGGAATATAAATAATTGAAACTTTTAAAATATTTGTCTTTAGCAATTTTCACTTACCTCAATTCATTTGGGGGCTTACACTCCCTGATGGTATTCTTTAGAAATCGCTGCTACTTTCTAGGTATTTGCTCTTCTTTAATATACTCTTTCACATTGAAATCTATTAGAGAGCTCCCTTTGGGCATCTATTCTAAATTGATGATTCTGGATCATTTTGAATTAAGGAACCCCCTTTGAAAATCTGATGAGAACATTGAACGTTTCACCCCAGAGTAATGCACGTGTACATTCAAATTTCATATAAGTTCAGCAAATTTGTAAACCAACGACTTTCATCCATGGATCCTTATGGATCAAATCTTGATTAAAATCCCTATTATTAGAAATTTTCCCATTTTCATCTTCATTAGGATTATCAAAATTTATTAAGACATTATGTTTTTTTTTTTTCTTTTTGAGACAGAGTCCCACTTTGTCACCCAGGCTAGAGTGGGTAGAGTGCAACGGCATCATCATAGTTCACTGCAACCTCAAACTCCTGGGCTCAAACGATCCTCCTGCCTCAGCCTCCCAAGTAGCTGGGACTGCAGAACTATGGGCTTGTGCCACCATGCCTAGCTAATTTTTCTATTTTTAGTAGAGATGGGGTCTTGCTCTGGCTTAGGCTGTCTCAAGCTCCTGAGCTCAAGCGATCCTCCCACGTCAGCCTCCCAGAGCGCTAGGACTACAGGTGTGAGCCACTGTCCCTGGCCTAATTCATAATATAAATAATTTAACTTTGATAATTTAAGATTTCACATCATGGGTTCATACCTGTCTTTACTCTAAATATTTTGAAAACTGACTTCATTAGATTTGGTTACCACCTGCATTTTCTACCACAGTTGTTTTGTATTGTTGGTTCATTTAAGGCAATGTGTATAACAAAAATTGAGGGCTTTGAAATATAATGTGAACCAGGTTACTCAAAATGTCTAAGCTACTATTTTTCTCTGCTAAATGTGATCAGGATCTACCTCACTGTTTGTTAGTTTTTTAATGGGTGGGAATTAGATGGGAATGTCAGCTCCCAAGGAGCAGGAATATCCTTGATTTTTTTTAATGTTCCTTAGCACTTGGCTAGAGTAGAGCTTGGCACATGGTTGGTGCTTAATGAATATTTATTGAATGAAGCAATGACATGCACAAAATTCTTAGCAGATAGTATGGCCTTAGTAATGACTCTTAATCACAATTATTACAATATTCAGAAATGAAATCATCACGAGGTGAGTCAAGAATTATCTGGAATATGCCTTTTATCTGAATGTCACTTGCAGGTATTTAGCTCATGGAAAATTCCCAGTACTACTTTATTTTTGTCATCACTTCCTCAGAGATGCCTTCCCTGGCAAACCTAGCTAATGTTACCCACTCCTGTCCTAAGCCAAGAACACTCTACCATTTTACACAGTCTGAGCTTCTTCATAATCTGAAATTATTTTATTTATGAGTTTAATTAGTTCTTCATCTCTTTCCCCAACTAGAGAGTAAGTTTTTTGACAGTAAAACTTTGTCTTGCTCAATGTTCTATCTGTAGGGCCAGGCACATAGAAGGCACTCAACAAAAATTTGTTACAGAATGAATGATGTATAACACTTCCTCTTCCTAGGAATACAGTTTTCTGCATACCTGCTAACATGTTTATGTTCGTGTCACAGGATGTGAAGCTCTACTTCCTTCCATTCTAGAGAGTCCGACTTTAGTCATTTCATTTTCTGGGGACAACTCTGACATCCATTCTTCAGATCCTATTCCGCTGTCTCTGTTTGCCATGCTCCGAATACTACTTATAATCTGACTCAGCATCCACTTCCCCCTGTATCCTTCCAAACAGAGCCCGAGTTTTATTCAGGTGTCCACAGTCCCCTGCCCCTCAGCCACAGCCATTGCATCAGGGGAGGCCAGGCCAACTCCGGCCCCAGGGGATGGGGCCTGAATACTCTAAGCCAATCATATGGTCTCATTCCCCTTTCTGGTAATTGGTTTGAGCGTGTGCTCATGACTCAATGTTGGCCAGCGAGATGTTAAAGGATTTCCTGACTTTTCCATGAATTGATAACCACACAGACATACCACCATAGTGAAAGCTTCAGAGCTCTAGAGAGTACTAGAATATAAAAGAGAGCAAGAGTGAGAGAAAAAGGAACAATGAAGACACATGAGACTGAGCAAATAATGAATGAAAGAATGAGAGAGGCAGAATCTAAAAGAGAGACTGTAAAAAAGAGAAAATAAGGGACCGAGAATAAGAGAAGAGTGTACATAAAGATCAGTTAACTGAAAAGACCCAACTCTGTATGATTTTCCAAGAGGGTGAACAAATAATAAAAAATTACTCCCCTGTTGAGCAGCCAGCAAGAACTTCCTGCAGAAGCAATACATTCAAAGTGGACTTTGCTACCTGCTGCTTACCATTAAATGACTATATAACAAATTTTTATTCAATTTCTTAGATTATCTTAGAGACCCAAAATATGTCTTTGAATTATTTATTGATAGGATTTAATGAACAAGCTGTGTCGTAAGTATCCAGAATCCTGAAGTTTCTATAGTAATGTTTGTTGTTGTCATTGCTGTTGTTGTTGTTTAGTGATGTTCAGCATCTGTTTGCATGACATCATTATACACCCCCTGTGAGTAATGCCAATGAATGGCCACAGGTGTCTGGCATGTTCCGACTATGGCCAGGAGACCCGTATCATTAAGATAATGACCAAGAGTCATCTAGCTTGGCTATGTGTTTGAAATCAAAACAAGAGGCAAAACCAACATAAGCACAGTTAATTTAAGGTACTTTCCCTCTATTTATTAAGGCTAATTGCAAGTCTGGCTTACAATTAACAATTGTCCAAAGGGTTCAGATGCCCATGACACTTGGTCTAACAGAGTGCCCATTGCATTGCCCCTAGATTTAATGTTTCTAGGAATGGATTTCATTGCCTGTGATGTTACTGCTAGAAATACTCCTGCTGTAAAATAAGTATCAACAATATCTTGGCAATACCAAAGCAATTCATGATTTTTATGACAGTCTACACTAGTGTCTAGCATTAAAACAATACAGCTGGAGGCTAATTAACGGATGCAGGTAGGATGTTCCATCCTGTAAGAGGGAAGTTGCCTGTTCCCTCACCGGCTGCTGGCTGTAGCTCTCATACTGATAGCATGTTGTTGCCAGTGTTGCCACCTCATTAGAAAATTAGCTTTTAATTAACTTTGGAAGCTGTTGCATAGGTTTCAATAGGAGGCATACATTAGTACACATCTTGTTGCAGAATTAAACCGCCCCTTCATGTTTCTAATGGGCCTCTCCTGCCTTGCAGAAAAGCAGCAGTCTAGCCGCTTGCAGGCAGCCACTCCGTGGGTAGCGGTGGCCACGCAGTTCCAGCCTGCTCCCAATTACAAAGAGATGTCCTTTAGTGCCCTCGCGAGAAGCCCCTTACTCCAAGGCCACTTGAGACATTAAGCAGCAGCAGAGAGGACCACAATCCCAGATGCTCCCCTCTCATTCTTCTGACCCCCAACCTGGCTTTAATGGCACATAGTCTAGGAAGAATGGGCCTTCCCTCATTTTTATATTTAAACATCTCTGCCTGAGCACAGTGGTGATAAACCTACAGACAAGATAAATAGCTAGATTATCACTGTTCTCCCCAGGGGAAAGTCGTGCTGTCAATTAGGCTAATGGGGGTTCCAGGTTCAGCTTCGGCATGCCCTAACACCAGGGAAGGCTTTTTGCCCCGATAGCTGCAAAGCCCAAAGATGAATTTGAAAAGTGGCTGTGACCCTAGGGTGGCCAGCTAGCAAAGGGGGAAGTCAAGAAGCCTGATGATTAATCATCTGCCACAACAATGGGAGGGTGAGGAAGATGAGGCCCGGGAGACCAGATCTTTTGAGCTTTATTATAATCATACATTGCTTCTTTCAATTCTATTTGGTGGCTTAAAAGGAGATATGGGTGCTCTCTGTTTAAGGAGTGAGGCTTCATCCTTTACTAAAAATAAGTGTTCTTTTGTCATACTTTTTCAAAGCACTTACTCTGACATCTCATTTGATCTTATTGCCAATCTCTGAGGGACTTAGGGTAGGTGGCATTTTTCTCATTTTGCAGATGATGGAGTGTGTGACACAGCAGAGGTTAGTAATTTCCCTGTGATCACACAGCCAGCTGGTGATGGCAACAGAATAGAATCCAAATAATCTAACTACCCTAAATCTTTATTTATGGTTCTCACTGTATCATACCTCACCTTCCAACCACAGAAATTAAGTAATGACCTGCTAACACACTATTTTTGTAATTTTATCCATTATGTTGCTATGCGTAACAGACAAAATAGTAACTCCTGGTAAATGCAGCCTGCTAAATAATAAAATAACGTATTTAATACAAATTTGGAAAGCGTAGTTTTAGCCCTGATTTTTCCAACAGTGGGGAGAATATAAAGGTGACATTTTTAGATGCTAGCTGTGCAATGCTGGTATTTTCCATTCAGAGACAGGCTCTTTGTAGGATGGAGCGTGGACTGTGAACAGGGTGACCACACATTCTGTTTTACCTGGGCAAATCCTAGATTTCAGCTACTGTCCAAGCATTCCATTGGTTTTTGCATTTATTCTGAATATAAATGGCCCAGTTGGATAGTAAGTTTTATGGCACCCCAATTTTAAATCAAAGATTTTTCTTCGATCTATATTGCCCCACTAAGGAACCAACCTTTCCATAGTTTAACTTTTGGAATTTTTCAAGAAATACTTTATTAGTCATATACTTCCAGTGCTTTCCTGAGAGCAGATGATGATGGTGATAATGGTGACATTTACTGGTCATTAGCTCTGTGCCAAATCTGTAATTCATACTTTACCTGTATTATTTTCTCCTTCAATCATCCCCAAATCCCCCAAGGTGTTTACCATTATGAGCAAACTAGGCTCATGATTATTAAATAACCTGCTCAAGATCCAACAGCAAGTAAGTGGCAGAGTCAATATTTGAACTCAAAGCCCAAGCACCCAGACTCTTTTTTTTTTTTTTTTTTGGAGACAGAGTCTTGCCTTGCTCTGTTGCCCAGGCTAGAGTGCCATGGTGTCAGCCTAGCTTACAGCAGGCTCAAACTCCTGGGCTTAAGCAATCCTTCTACCTCAGCCTCCTGAGTAGCTGGAACTACAGGCACGAGCCACCATGCCTGGCTAATTTTTTCTATATATTTTTAGTTGTCTGGCTAATTTCTTTCTATTTTTAGTAGAGATGGAGGTCTCGCTCTTGCTGAGGCTGGTCTGGAACTCCTGATCTTGAGCAATCCTCCTGCCTCAGCCTCCCAGAGTGCTAGGATTACAGGCGTGAGCTACCATGCCCAGCCAAAGCCCAGACTCTTAACAGCTATAATTTTTCAGAATAGGCAAAGTCTCAGTCCAAATCCTCAGGCTCTTGTCCAGTGTTTTTGACTTCTACACATGGTGAAAGCCCATGCAAGACCTGCAAGGCTGTTTTCACCAGCTTTACGTAAATAATTGCTTCTCATGAAATGCATATTCCTGGGCTCTTCCTCAAAGACTCTGATTTAGCAGAAACTACAAATTTCCTTTTTAATAAATCCCACAGGTGATTCTGATGTTAGCAGTTTCTCATCCATACTTTGAGAAACACTGATCTGTATATTTGTAAGTATTTATTAATTCTATGTGTGAAAATTTGGGTCTGAGTAGACATTACCAAGTAGGCTGGCAGAATCATGGATAAATCATCTATTTCATTGAAACTTCTGAAATGACAAACAACAATAATAATGTATATCAGGCACCTACTTTGCATTGGACATTTTCCACATATTTCATTGCATTTAATCTTTATAATAATCCTGTTAGGGATGTGTGTTTGTGTGTTTATACATTTTACCAATAAGAAAATTGAGACTAGGAGAAGTAAAATGTCTTTTGATAAATTATTCATGTCAGTTATTGTACAGGAATACAAACCTGGATAAATACACTTCAAATGCTTGATATTTATTCATACGAATGGAGATACATAAAATTTTTAATAATTATGTCTACTACATTTATATTCTAGCGGTTTTAATTTTCTTCTTGTACCTCTATATTTTCCAAATGACCTTCAATGAGCAAGGGTTATTTTTGTAATTAGCAGTGTAAAATAGTATTTCTCATTGTTTGGCTTTCCCAGCAGCAGAGTCTAAAACAAGGCTTTGAGCACAAGGAGGTTATTTGGGAGGTAACCACTGGTAGCACTGGTAGGGAATAGAGAAATGAGATGAGAAAGGGACTGATGCCCACATAGGGTGTTAATGAGCAGGTTCACATCATGAGTGACTAGGACTCGATCCTGCTGGAGACCTCTGGAAAACTGCATGGAGAACTACTCATGGTTATCTCATCATGAGTGAGAGGGTTGAGAAAGGGGGAGTATTAATCCTATTTTCTTCCTCACCTGTTTTCTTCCCCAGCACTTCCAGCCCTCGTTTCCCATGAGGTGAGAATGCTCTTGCAATCAGAGAAAGCCCTTTGGCAAAGAAATGCAGGTGTTTTCAGTAAACAGTCATCAGGGTTCAGACAGAGCTGGATGCATTATTTGAACAAAGGAGGTGGAGCTCTAGTGGCATGACAAACTAGTGTGTCTTCTGGCCAGAGTTATAGTCTGACTTCTTTAGGATGTTTCTAATGTTTACCACCTCCTGATTAGTCACTTTGGTTATTTTAAAATAGACTCTATTAAACTTAGACTTTGATTTATATCTATATTATTAGCCTATACATAGGTTTACTTTTCCTTTGTTAACATTTTTATTTTCGCTGTCTTTTTGAAAAGTATAGGGTGTTTTTTGTTGTTTATATTGCTTTTCAGGAAAGTATCTGCTTAGATATTGTGTTGGCTTTTCACTTTCAATGTGCAGAATGTACTTAAATTTGAATTCCCAGTTGGCTGAGGACCACGAGATAATGAAATAAGGGAGATATGGAGTATTGAATGTGATGTGCCTTCTTCATGGAAAAGGGTGGGAGATCTGTGCTGCATCCACTGTCTTGGACACCCCAAAGGAAAGCTCAATCTTATTGATACAATGAACTGACAGGTAAGACCTGACAGTCCCCATCCATCATACCTAAATCTGCTGAAATGCTGCTGTTGCTCTTTGGGGAGTGGCGGCCTGCAGAAGGGCTGCCTCCAATAGGCAGTGAGGAAATCACCTCTGCTAATGGAGGCTTTCCTGAGGGAATTGCCAAATTTGTGCAAAAAGCAGCTTTCCCTGCTCTTCTCTCTAGGAAGGGACAAAATGGATGGAAAAAAGGACCAGTAGATATTGGGTCACCATCATGACCCTAGCTTTGTTTACAGCCCACACAAATCCATATCAAAGTAGAATGAACTCTACATAATGAGAAAGAGAGGGAACTCCATCTCTTCATTGTTACCAGAAATTCAGAC
The DNA here is from genome assembly GCA_004363605.1 of Indri indri. Lineage (NCBI taxonomy): Eukaryota > Metazoa > Chordata > Mammalia > Primates > Indriidae > Indri > Indri indri. The sequence goes on from RJWJ010032812.1 coordinate 15,446, forward strand.
ATAACCAAATACCGAAAGTTAACATGTTTTGAATGCTTGCTTATCTAATATGGAGAATTGAATGGTAGTACCAAAAGAATGTAATATAGACCTCCTCAAAAAGCTTATATTATCTTGAGCTGTACAACAGGAAGTGTCCGCTTCTCTTCCTACATTATTTTGGCCAAAGGCATTATTGTATGAGAACAGCCCTCTCGGTTAATATCAGACACATCCTTCCCTTGAGATCCCCAAGATCATTAATTAACAATTTTCTTCCTGCAATACTTTCTCTTCTCCAAAATCTCTTGGTTGATCTGCAAGGAAGAAGAGTCAGAGGCCCTAAATACCAGATCCCCGAGAATATAGATGTAACAAATCCTAAATATAAAGCCTACACATCAGTGCTCACTGTATAATAAATCACGGGTGTGGAGGAGGAATCCAAAGGCAGGAGGGGAGGGGATGGAGATCAGGTCTTCGAATTTATCTTCAGAGCTCAGTCTTCTCAGCCCTATCGGTCTGGGCCATGCTCCGCAGCAGTGTCACCATTGCTCTTGGTGGGGATCGGTGATTTTTCTGGAAATGAGCCCCCTCTTTTGGCAATATATTTAACCCTACCCATGAGGTTTTTTTTTTTTTTTTCGGTTTGAGAAATGTTACTTCCAAGTTTGTGTCCTGGAAGCCTTTTCACCCTACACCAGATCTTCCACCACTCTCTACCCAACCCTCCATTCCAACTCAGCAGATAATAAGTTTTCCCTCAGGACAATAGTTACAGACAAAACCGTTCGCTTTGCGATCTACCCCTCGCCATTTGCAGTTTCTCCAAATGACATTTTGTCTTGCTAAATCTTGGAATTTTTTGTTTTGCTTAATTTTAAAAATAAGTGTGTAAAGGTGTTATTTCCTTACAATTTTTGCTTGAATGGTTACTCAACCCAGGGAATTCAGAACATCACATCTGATGACTCAGTAAGTTGGGTGATGCACTCTCTTCAGGGCCTCTGGTGTCAATTTCACTCCCTTCCATCCCCACTGCTTCTTCCTCCAGCCAGTCCCTCGTCTTCCCTCCCCAGCTGTTGCTTGCTGCCATCAAGTACTGCCCTTCTGCAGCCCATCCCCACCATTTACCTTTGTAAAGCATAGATGTGATCATGATATTGCCTTGCTCCAAAAACTTTACTAAATGGAAAAAAAAAAAAATAGCCTGCGCAACTCCTGTGAGCACAGTTGAAGTATCATGGGAGGGTGGGGCATGATCATGTGAGTTCAGTAAAGGTGCTGGATTGGGGCAGATAGGGTGCAGAAGCTGACAGGTAAAGGCACGACTTAGTGTCCAAAGGCAAGGTAAAGGGTCATAATGCAGACACTGGGCAGCTCTGGGATTCCTAGATTCCTGTGGCACCCATTTAGCTGGCTGGAGCAGGGGATGGGTAGATAATAATTATCTAAGAGCTCTGCCCAGTCACCGTAGGGCTTTGGCTACTAGTTTATGTTCTTAGTTAGGACTCTTGGTTGAAAGTGACTAAAATAATGCATATTAACTTGGGAAAAAGAACCATTTATTTCTCACAAAATTGGAGGATGGTCAGGGATATAGTTAAATCTTCGGGGACAAATTGGAACCTTGAACTCTGATCCTACCATCTTTCTCTTCTCTGTTCTCTTTTCCCTCTTTTTCTACTTCTCTCTTTCTGTCTTTCTCTTCTCCCTTTCTTAGCTTGATGCCTTTTTTCTCAAGCCATTTTTATCACATATGTAAAATGATTTGATTTTATTCTCCATATTTCACAGATTCATACAGAAAGGGCTTATATCTCTTTCTCCATTTCATTTCAAAAAGTCCTCCAGAAGGTTTCTGATTGTTCTGACTTCACAATCCAGTTGGAAATTGAATTGACTGGGAGGCAGATGGAAGAAAAATATGATAGGCAAATTCCACTAAGGTATGTGGCTACTGTCGGGGGAGAAGCAGCTCCCCCGAAGAAGGGAGTGCTGGTTCTGCAAGGAGCGCCAGTGTTCCAAACTACAGGGAGGTTGTTCTATGAAAAGGAGGATAAGGAAGAAGCGAATGAAGCCAATGATAAATTCATTTAACTGGGGCATATGGAATAGTTGTGGCCCCCAGGGCATGAGAGTTTAGGCACAGTCACCTGGACAGCGGGCCCCCTATCTAGATGACAATAAAGAAATGATAAAACTGAAATGATAAAACAGCAGCGTGATGTCTACACCTTGGCGGGCATACTTAGGTCTAGGAGGCCAATTTAATGTCAAGCCCTTCAGGTAGCAACATATACAATCTAGTGAGTACTGTTTCATATCCATCTGGACTTGTCTGACCTTGGGAAAAAGAGTGAAGCAGGAACATGTAACTTTGGCACTCAATCTTCCTTCATTCATTTCTCCAGTAAATATTTATTAAGCCAAGCAGTATTTGGGGCAGTGAGTACACTGTAACGAATGAGACAGATGCTTTTACTGCCCACAAGGTGCTTAGAAGACACCTACGATGTTCCTACCATGTTTCAGTTCCCCAGTTTCCACTCCTGCAATGCAATGTTGAGTAAGTAGGAAAGTGTGATAGAACCCCTCCTTTCCTACACAGATGCAGATTTCGACAGTAGACTGACTTGTAATACAATGTCAAATGTCTTGAATCTTTATAAAGGTATCTTCAGCACTTGGAATTACAGTCTGCAGTACATCTGCAAAGCACAAACTTTAAAAATTACTCTCTGATAAGTTGCTTCTTTAATTAGATAAATGAGACTGGCTTTTTGCTTATAAATTATACTATCTGATTGATCAAAGCAGCTTCCTAAATTATGCCTTTCTTCAACAGATTTCTT
>RJWJ010032813.1:0-18304 GCA_004363605.1 Indri indri
GGAAATGACTTTGGAATGATAGGGTCCACGAAGCTGAAGAAAATTAAAAAGAAAACAACCATCTTGGAAAAGGAAGTGAAGATTAATTGATGCTTCTATCTCCACAAAGCTCTCTGACCACTTTTTATTCCAGTCCTCACAGAAGCAGTGATGTTCAGCAGTGGTTGGTCTTTTTTTCACATGAAACTTTATGTCTGAGGATCTTACTGTGCACTAGGTTGTTGTATGAAGTTCTTTCAGAAACAGAATGTGTTCCTGAAATGTGTTGAGACATTGCCAGCTCCCAATCACTAGATATAAACTAGCTTAAATCTGAAGTGGATTTACAACTAGCAAATTGGGAGTTAAGCTTAAGATGCCCTGATATCTGTCTCTCTCTCTTCCTAGCTGAAAGAGAAGATAATGTTAACGCATACTCGCTTAAGTTCACTAATGAAGATTCTGAAGGAAGTGACTCTTGATCAGTCCAAGCCAGAAAACTGATCCAGAACCAAGGCTCAAGTATCAGGTTCAGGCTTTATTGCCTTCAACAATTCGGTTTTTTTCTTGAAAAAGATTGGCTTCAAAAATGGGGGGAAATGCAGTTTATTATGTTTGCCTCTAGACTGATTTTCCAAATGATTTGTGAAGCTGTTTTTAGATTAGAAATTAAGAGTCTTCTGTCCAGGTTTAATAGCTATTTGCCTTAAGAACTTATTTTAGCTTCTTATCAATTTCATAATACTTATCTCTGAACACATCTCTGACTACAAATTTAGGAATTAGGATGCAATGTTCCATGTGTCCTCTGATCTAAAGTTGCATGGTTGGTCTGAAAGTAGAGGGGTTTAATGTTGACTACTTGTACTCCTCCTCCATGGAGCAGTTGTTATGAATGCTGAAAAATCATTTTTTTCTTATGTGAAATAGAGATACCTAATACTCTGTAGGTAATATTTAATAAATTGACTGGATAATGTATAATTTGTCTCTTTTCTGTTGTAAACTGAGCTTAACAGGATAATAATGAAAGGAATGATAAAGTATCAAACATTCACTGAAGTATTGTTTTCTCTAATTTTCCTTTATGTGGCACTTTGAGTAGTTTATCAAAATATTCATTTAAATATTTATAAGGTATTATGCTTAGGTGCTGGGTAAAAAAGGAAAGCAAAAACAGTCACTGTGTAGCCTCACAAAGTTTATAATCTAGTCAGAGGTAGACATTCAAATAATCATGTAAAGACGTGAAATTATGACAGTGGTAAGGATTTTGAAGTAAAGGGACAGTGCTACAAGCCCACAAAGCAGGCAACTGACCTGGTCTGGGGTTCAGGGAAGGCCTCTCTGAGGAAGTGGAGTTTCAGCAACGGTCTCAAAGATGAGTAGCAATTAACAAGGTGATGGAGGGAATAGCAGCATGTGCCAAGACGCTGTGAGGTCTTTTGAGCCTATTAAAAGGCAGCCTGCAAGAATTGTAAAGGTAGCCAGAAACCAGAGGGGGCAAGGATATTTATTTTTAACCCAAGAACAATGGGAAGCCCTTGAAGAATTTTAAAGGAGGAGGTGTGTGACAAATCAAATTTACTTTTTTAGAACCTCATTTTGATTGTCCTGTGGAGAATGGGAGGGAAAGGCAATAAGCAGACACTAAGGAAGGGCTGTGGCACTAGCATAATCAAGGAATTATATATCCAAGTGGTGGTGGTATAGATGCTAACTTGGTTGAAATGTAGCTAGTAGAATTTTTTTAATAGCAGTTTCTTTCCATTTTATACTGCATGTAGGATATTTTCCTTTAAAAAGGTTTTATACGGAGAAAATTCTGATTTGCTTGCCAAATATGCTTTTGAGTTGCCAAATTTGGTCCCATAAGCAAGGACAATAAAGGGCACTAGAAAAACTTTTAAAGAATGGGACCTAATATCATATTGAATCATCCTGGAGTTTTTAATATATGTATGGATATGTCCCCCTCAACAATTTCCTTTCTTTATCTAAATTAAAAAGCTGTTCTTCTCTATCTATTTTTCTTAACCTCTGGATTTGCCATTTTGGTTAAGATGTAGAATAGAAAATAAATGCTTCAACCTGACAGCAAATTAATCTGGCTAGCTTTAAATTGGTTCTTTCTTTTCAAATTACATGCTCACTCTAGGAAAAATTAAGATATAGATGTATGACAAAATAAAGAGTTAAAGTACACTTTTTCCCCTTCCATTTTTTTGGGAGGCACAATATATCATGCTGTTAAGTGTCCAGGTTCTGGAACCAAACTTTGGATTCAGACTGTTACTTAGGTACTTATTAGCCATGAATTTGGAGAAGTAAATCTCTATTTTTATTTCCTTATATGTAAAACAGGGATAAAAACAGCAACTAGAGCTACAGTGGTAATTAAATGAATTAATGACTACATCTAATGTAATTAGAGCTGTTTATTGGCACATATTAAGTGCTCAATACTAGCTATTAACCTTCATGTATATGGATACACACATATAGACATAAAATAAAGGCAATTTTATATATGTTAAAAAAGCATTTCAAAATTCCATGTGGCTATAGAAGCATTACATTGCATATTGAAATTGTAAACTTTTGAGCTTCTTAATTAATGTTAGAAACCATCTCCATTTTCGTAACCCCAAAATCTAGCACAGTACCTGGGAAAGTGAAGTGTACTAGTAAATGTTTATTAAATGAATAATTTCATAAATCAGAGGAAGTTACATTAGTAGTCACATGGACAAAAACCACATAGCTTCTTTGTTCCTCCCCATTTAACAATAGCCAGTCCCAAGGAACTCTGTAACATCTACTTTACTTGAAAAAGCCTTTCCTTTCTCCTGAATCGAGAAGCATCTTTTAATTATTATAGTTTAATGTTAACCTCTTTAGATAATAACTAAGCCAACATTTACATACTCGATATAAGAGCATCTTAAACACTTTATATCATATTTCAGATGGGAAGCATTCCCTGCAATAGTTGTGTCATGATTATATAATAACTTAGCTATTTCCTTACCAGAAACTAAACATTTATTTGTTGATAGACCTTGCATAAGGTAGGCAAAATAACGAAATGGAGTCAGTTGAAACAGGATGCCCATTGTTCCTCAGACAGCTGCCTGTTCCACTGGACAACATACACCACAGACTGCCACAGCTAGGTATCAAGAAACCTTGTCCTTAGTCTGTTCTTTGATGTCTGGAACCTACTAGAGCACAGGTCTATGGAAAGGCTCCTTCTCCCATCATAATTTTCTGCACTATTTGAAATTACTCATTCCAAGTAACAAGTAACACACAATGAAATGTCAGTGCATTCTCAGCCCATGCTGCTTTATTGCTAAAATATATATATATACACACAGGTGCAGAGTTTCCAACTCTCGTAACAGTTCCTTTTTACATCAGAGAATAAAATTTCTTCTTCAAAATCCCAAAGATGCATAGATTAAAAAGCAACCTGCCTTTTATAATACTTCAAACATATTCAATAAAATTCTTTCATCATGATAACATGTACTAATGATGCAATGGAGAGTATGTAGGACAACAAGTAAACATAGTAAGCAACTCCTGTACTTACAGGACAGGACAGTAAACTATAATATGGACATTATACAGAACAGTAAGTAAACTATAATGTGAAGGGCACTCTAATACTAATCTTTTTAACTACAAGAGATGGGTGGTTTTAAGATAAGGGACAAGACTACTACTGTTATTTACAAATTGATGATAACGATTTGCCGGCATACTTTTCTTACCTCTGGAAGAAAAATACATGTTAAGTGATGGCATGGCATATCATCACCAAGAGAGACAAAACCTGAAAACTATAAGATATCTATTCTTTGTTTAGGAGTATGAGTTCCTGGAGAAATCTGTGATGTTTGGTTTTCCAATATTAACTATTTTGACAAGCTTTAGTGGAATAATCAGAAGAATTTAGAGAGACTCTGTCCTTAAATCTTCATTGGTTGGCAGACATGCTTTTTTTTTTTCTTTTTTTGAGACAGAGTCTCACTCTGTTGCCCGGGCTAGAGTGCCATGGCGTCAGCCTAGCTTACAGCAACCTCAAACTCCTGGGCTCAAGCAATCCTACTGCCTCAGCCTCCTGAGTAGCTGGGACTACAGGCATGTGCCACCATGCCTGGCTAATTTTTTCTATATATTTTAGTTGTCCGGCTAATTTCTGTCTATTTTTAGTAGACATGGGGTCTCGCTCTTGCTCAGGCTGGTCTCAAACTCCTGAGTTTAAACAATCCACCTGCCTCAGCCTCCCAGAGTGCTGAGCCATGCTATCATTAAATGCCAAAGAGAAAATTTGGGATATGACTCCTCACTTCATGTATTTGAATGGAAACCAAACATCGCAGTGACAAGAAGTCTAATTCAATTATGAACCACTGAAAAGTTACCATTCCACTTAATTCATTCCCAGAAGTATTTGTAGTGAAGTCCCACAGCAAAGAATACAAAGTTAATATAATTTTCAAAAATAATTTTTTCAATCACAGAACATGACACCTGGAAGGAATCTAGTGAAAACCATCTAGTTTAGTCTGGAATTCTATTTAGGCTTCTTTCAGACATGAATCCCATTTGTACATTATTTGTCATAATCATTTGTACTTATAAAGATTATTTCAAAGTAAGAAATCCTCTCAAGGAAAATTTTAAGCTATATAATAAATTGATCTATTTATTCATCAAATAAAATAAATGGCAAGGATTTTCTTGTTTTTTAAAGTGAAAAAACTTTCTTCTTTACGTGGGATCAAAAGCTTTAGGGGCCAGGTGCAGTGGCTTATGCCTGTAATCCTAGCAGTTTGGGAGGCCAAGGCAGGAGGATCACTTGAGGCCAGGAGTTTGAGCCCAGCCTAGGCAACACAGCAAGACCCTGTTCTCTACAAAAATTTAAAAATGAGCCAGATGTGGTGGCACGCACCTGTAGTCCCAGCTACTTGGGCTGAGGACCGCTTGGACCCAGGAATTCAAGGCTACAGTGACTTATGATCATGTCACTGTACTCCAGCCTGGGCAATAGAGCAAGACCCCATCACTTAAAAAAAAAAAGCTTTAGGCAAGAAATTGTACACTCTGACTAAACTATCAAGGATAAAACTTTGACTATAAAATTTTTTTAAATGTAATACAGTAACAGAAAACAAAACACAGATGTATCAATGTCTACAAAATGGGACTGTCTCCCTTGCAGGGGTCCTTTATGGCTGGTCATTACCAGTACCATCCACAACAGTTGCCTAGTTACCTGAAAATCCTGAAACATCTGAAATATGTGCATGTTGACTCTATTCAATTCCAAGATACTAGTTTTCAGAGACCCCAAACTTAATCTACATAAATTTTAACATAAATAAACCCCATACCCAGTTATTTTATATACTCAATATTGGCATTCTTTATTTTCCTATCCTTTCTGAAACTCTGCACCTTTCTGATATTACAGCCATAGCAGCTTATTTATTCACATGCGTAGTTTGTGCCTTTTGTTTTCAAACATGCTTGGGGACTAACAGAACCCGGAAAGAGGTTAGAGGGTGAGCACTGTTATGCCCTATTCCTGACAGTTTGAATGTCTTGTGGTTGCCCCTGTTTATCTTCTACTTCCCATTTTCAATGGAAGTAAGATAATCTTTAATTAAAAAATGAAAACTAATAATCCAAATAAATTCAAGCTATTGGTTTAAGTCTCTATTGCTTCATTATTAATAAATGCATATATAAAATTACTAGTAACCACAACACTGGACATGTTCAGCCATGCATTAGAATATTAGTATTCTAAAATCAGAGTTATGGGCCTGCCAATATTGCTTGCACTTTCAACCAGACCCAGTTTTAGTTTAACAAACATGCAAAGTAAACCCCTTGATTGAGGGGAATTATGGAAGTAACATGCAAAGTTTCAACTGAATGTTTGGGTTAACTGCTTAGAAATGCAGATGTTGCACATCTATCACAATGCTGCTTCAGAACAGAGGTACAAGCCATAAACAAAAATGTTAAAATAAGGACCACTAATCAATTTTAAAAGTCTTATATGCAAATCCTGCCCTTTTGAGTAGAGAATGATATAAAAGCTCTGGGAAAGGAGAGATGTACAGTTTTATGGTGCAGTTAAGTATTCTTGGCCATTTATTGACAGTTATATCATAGAAGAGCATAGGTGGTGTAGGGAGATGAAGATGCTCTTAGGCAGAATGGTTTCTTTTCTGATTCACATTAATAAGCATTACCTGCACAGCTCCCTGGGAAAGATGATAAAGAGCAGAGCTAATACAATGTAAACTCAAGCATCAATGCCCTGAAATTTAGCATAGCTCTCTGCCTTTTAAAATTATTCACCAAGGGATCCTTCCAAATATGGTGTAATTAATAGCCAAGCAATGTTCTTAAACTAGAAGCAATTTTCTTGCACCAACAGCACCATGAGAATGTAAACTCCTGGAGGTCAAGGGTCTCTTCATATTTTGCATATCACAGGTACATAGACAATAAACATAAGACCACAATAACTTTGCAAAGAAATTAACTGCATACTTCGAGACTACGAAAACTTGTAGCATATTTTAGCATTTAGGACTATTGACATCACTGTTAAGGGTAATCTTTAAAAGTTCCAAGTAATAGAACTATTGACATCACTGTAATATGTACCCCTGTTCCCATGATCACGCAGATATCTAAATATTGTTTCAATGTGTCTAACACCAACTGATGGTACAGGGTACTCAAAGAGGAGCTATAATCAACTTAAAATAGCCTTTTCTCTATCTGTTAAAGTTGTCATATAAGAATTAAATATTCAAGAGACACTATTTTCTTAGATCTATACTACTTATCTTTTAGTATTTTTTTCCTCTGGGAAAACAAGGGAACATAGACCCAATCTTTTCAGGGATCTTTAAGATGCTAAATGGCAAAGATGGACATGAGGTAAATGGGAGTAAGATATCATCCTAGTTCCATTATTGTATCCTGATATGAACTGTGTGATTCCTCAGATCAAGAAAGAAATTAGTTCGCTGGGTTCTCCTTGTTAAGAGAATAAGCAATCACAGGCCATAGGCCACATCTCCATTAGACAAGGTTTAACACAAACACACAAACATACAGTCATTGGCTATTCCCTTCAATCCTTTTCCTTTTCACCTTTAAATCCCAATTCCATAACCATAAACATGAGGAAAATGCAGCTATCCATGTTCTTGGGTTTTATTAAGACACTAAACACACAAACTTTTCTCTTCTTTTTAAAAAAATGTACAGGAAAGTAATGGAGAAAAATGAGACAAATCAGAAAAGTATGCCATTCTACAGAATAAATGCCTGTTGCTAAAAAAGAACATCTTAAGCAAAAAACCCATATGACAGCTTTAGCGGAGTTGTAGAAGCATATTTGTTTTCCAGTTAAGCACTAGGAAGGTTTCATTTCAACGGCTCTCATCCTCTGCTTTAGGAAACAAATAGGGTCTTTAACCTTTAACTTACACAAAAGTTGTTATTTCTCAAACAATGATATATTCATATACATTCGTACTGTTTTAAAAGAAAGTACCTTTTATATGCTCTTTATCCAGAACATCTCTTTCCTTTTGTGCAACTCTGTTGATTGCAGAGCCCCACAAACTCAAGTAGTATCACTTACTCTACTGTACAACCTTGTTAATGCAATTTACTATACAAGCAAAACTGTTATTGCTATTAAAATTCTACCTCTTGAAAATTATTAGTTCATTTTATGGCTTTTTTTTTTTGTTTTTGCAACAGGAAATATCCTTTCCTATATACTGTGCTGTTTTGCATTCATTACCTTTTCAGAGGTATTTTTTTTTAAAAATTAAATGCTTTCCAGAAATGGATTCTCCCAGGCACTAACCTACTTGAGTCAAGAGTACAACTACTTTAAGTATACTACGAGAATCTAAACCTGAGTCCCTGGAGATCTGCTGCCAGAGGCTTCTTATTCTAACTTGCTTGTATATAAGATACACCATATTAAAATAGTTTTTGTGTTTCTTATCATACTAGCTGTACAATCTGTGTCAACAAATCCTGGACTCAAATCTTTAATACTGAGATTTAAGAATCACTTCAGAAAACTGCCACTTCCAAGTTCTCAAGGTAGCTTTTAGAGGTAGGAATTCCTTTTCTATAGAAAGCTATCTTAATGCTTTCAGAACAAAACTGTCCACAAGGAAAGTAGTAAAAAGAGAAAGCTGTCTGAGGCTTTCTATAACCAAGGGAAAGAGTCTACTTATTTCATAGCAACCCAGGTACGTGCCATCCTGCTATATCTCCAATTCTCATGAAAAGGTCTTAAATTCCATTAATACACAATTCAGCAGATTTGGAAGTAGGAAGATCCTGTTACAAATAATCTAGGACACTCTGAATTACTAACAGTATTTACACACAGCATGCTGCAGATAGGAAATGTAAATGGTCTGCAGATTAAAAAAGCACTCACTGAAACAACTAATATGGCATCTTAGTATGACATGCAAAATGTAATTTCTTGACAGACAAGGAATGGGAAAATAATTAACCTAAAAGACAACTAATATGAAGACAGTTTAAGAACAAAATCATCAAACTAAGAGCAAAGCGAAATCAGGGAACGGGGTCTCATTTTAAGATTTCAGAAAACAAAAAAGCTTTCCAGCTGCCTCATGGAAAGCTGAAATATCCTCAAACACAATATCTCAAGATTTGACCCCATATTTCTATTCACAAATGACACTTATTTGGCCTTAATCTCCTTTCCCCAGGGAGAATATCACAGATTTAGATATTTATGAAAAAAGTCTAGATTTTCCACTCTTTTTACACTATTATTATTATCAACAATTCATCCTGAAGTGTAAAATTATTACTAGGTTCATGCACTAACCCCTAACATGGCACTACAATATGCTACCAAGCACTAATGCTTACAAAACTATACACATCTCAAAATGGAAGACATTGGTGATTTTGTTGTTCTTAAACAACTTGTAACATTTGTCCACAAGTATTAAAATATACATATATATATATTCCTATTGCACATATCCCATTTTCGTTAAACTTTTCAAAAGAAAAACTGCCAGCTCACATGTAACAGCAAGAGAAAGGAAGGATGCACAACTCCATATCAAGGCATAGTCCTGCCTAAAATTATAGCTTTTGCCATCAAGGGGACCAAAATCGACAAGAAAAAACACAGATGTATAAGTAAACACTGGGCAACTACAACTGGAATATACCCACTTTGTTAAATGACATCTGATATCACCCATGGACAATGCAGAAAACAATTTGAAAGAGCATTAAACACAGGTTATCTGAACTGAGAAATGAAAAAATACAAAGCATCTGGAGAAGCTTAGTCTGACACCTGTTCAAACCAGAGGGCAACAGCTGGTTTCACTGGTGCCGATGAATACAAGTACCCTATCCTCTGCCCAATGATCCTACCAAAAAAGTTGCCAAAGGACATGGGGAAGATGGATAACAGACAATTGGAAGGTATAAATTTTCCATGATAAGATATTCATAACATACCATCGGGACCCATGTATGCAGACTTCATTCTGTCTTTAACAATTCCAAAATACTAAAGGAAAACATCAGGAAGTGGCTTGGAGATTAGAGAAAAATTTAAGTTACCTTTAACCAAAGTTAATTCAACTATGCATTACGACTTAGTGATTCCCTTCAATTAAAAGAAATTATATTTTATCTGTATCATGTAATTATTGTACTAAAATTCTTTTTTTATCCCAATTCAAATTGGTTGATCAATCTCACTAATCATTAAGAGTGCTCAACATTTCCCATTTGAGGCCATTTCTATCACTCAAATTTTGATGAATCTACCCTAAGTTCCCAGCACCGCAGCATGCATGGCCCTGAGCAAACATTCCAGAAAACACAGAGATGATCTAATTCTGTTCTTACTTTCATCTAAGAAGTTTTCAATTCATTCTGTACTCACAAAGAATCATAAAAGTATTACTCTTCTTATGTAAAGACCTGACAGTACATACAATGTTCCTCTGTTGATTTGGAAGCAATGACAGTTTTCTACTATAGTCTGTACATCATATTATATAACTGTTAAGGGGAAAAAGGTAAAATCTCTATTTCTTATTGGAACTATTTTTCTTGTTTGAGGTTTCTTTTCCATGCCCTGAAACTACAATGACCCATCACAAGTTTGGGAAGATTGCTTCTGAAGCCCATTCTCTGGTAAGACAGTTCAGTCCCAACTGGGGAAAGTACCTGAGTCCCAGCCTTTTCAGCATAACATTACACCTATCACCTAGAATAAATCAAACATCCAAGTATCCATCTTGGGTCTAAGGAAAAGAGTTATTTATGTTTTTACAAAAAAATGGAGCCATATAACACACTGTAAAGTTAAATGGATCTGCATTAGGCATTTTTGTTTCTTAGAAGAGGGAGTTAAAATGGAAAATTCTCTCATTTCTCCCCATTCCCCCTATTCCTCTATGTCCAAAGTTGAAGGCAGATCATACTATTGGGTTTATCACATCTTCTGAACTGAAAAACTACTTAATGCCACTTTTCTTCCAGTCTTAGCAATGCAGAAAACAAAGTCTCAAGTGTATATAAGATTCCACAAAAAAGAATGAAGCAATTTATAGCAGTCTCTCCTCCTAGGGGGGTGAACAGATCCATCACTGGACTCAAAACTGTTTTCTTTTACTGCCCTTTCACTAAACCCAAGCATGCATTCATAGGGTTCATTGCTACACAATCTGGTACTTCCTTAGAAGAATGAAAATCATTTAGAAGTACCAAATGTCCAAAGACTTTTGAGAAAGAAATCCAAAAACAGCTTCCTTCTCTGGGAGAAAAATCCCTCTTCTGATCCAAAAATGTGGATTTACACATGTAAAACTGTGTATTTGTACAGATGATGTGAAGGCATGTTCGCATAAGAAATTAATGTTGGTATCTTGTCTTTATGCTTCTTTTATCACATTGAAGGTTTAATTGTAAAACTGGACCTTTGTTCTTATTCTGTAAATACATGAAACAGTATGATGAGCTAGGATCTAGATATATAATATATGTAACTTTTTAGCATCTTTCATCTCAAATTAGAATGCACATTTGGAATTCACTGCTACAGTCTCAACTGTGCTTATCATGATAGTGGCTGAAACTGGAAGACATTTAAAAAACCCTGAAGTCATCCATACTTCCTATTTATTTAGTCTTCTCATTTGGAACAAAAAGAATTCACAAATACCACCATCGAAGCACCTGTTTCAAATGAAACATCAGCCTTCAGCTTGTAAAATAATTTCTTTATAATTAAGCAAACAGCAGCAGAAGACCCATGTCAGTTGCTTCTCTCTTCCTGGAGAAGTAGGCAGGATAACCGCATCTTAAGGGCTTCTCTGTGTTGAATCTGAGAGGTGGAACAAAAAAAAACCTGGTCTTTTCCATTCCAAATCATGGAGGTAATGTGTAGAGAAGAGATATCCACATTTCAAGAATAAAGTGGCTGGATAAAAGAAGCAGGACTACCCGCTCTAGGAGACAACTTAGAGATACCTGGAAATATAAAATAAATTAAAAACGGAAAGATTAGAACAGGTACTTCTGCATGAGTTGACTTTTAAAAACAGTATTTAAAAACAAGAAAAGAATATTTTGGATTACGCATTGTCTAAAATAAAATGTCCAACCATAACACCAATTCAATATTGTCATCAGAAAAGCAGCAGTAGCTGGAAAAAATATACATATAAGCATGATACAAAAAAGCTAGATTTATATGCTTATATTTTATATATAAAACATCTGTGTTTAAAAGCAGCACTGTACTCTAAATTAGATGTCTATTTATATAATACTCAAAACCATATGCATCATCTTACTTTCAACTACTACCAGTGAATAAAAATTCTATAAAATATCAACATAAGTAAAACAATATATATTACCACCAACTGCAAGCATGTAAAAACAACCAAACCAAGTTCACTGCTGCTAAATGTAAAACTGTTAAATTTGCAAAAATAAGTGAGAACAAAAGGACAAATATAATTCCACTAACTTGATATACCTAGAAGAGGCAAATTCATAGACAGAAAATAGAACAGAGATTACCAGGGATTGTGGGAAGAAAGATGGAAAGTTACTGATTAATGAATACTGAGTTTCTGTTTGGGATGATGAAAAATTTCTGGAAATAGATAGCAGTAATGTTTGCACAACAATGTGGAATATACTTAATGTCAACAAATTATAAACTTAAAAGTGGTTAAAATGGCTGGACATGGTAGCTCACGTCTATAATCTCGCAAACTCTGGGAGGCTGAAGCTGGAGGGTTGCTTAAAGCCAGGAGTTCGAGACCAGCGTGGGCAATATATTGAGACACCCCCATCCCTAAAAAAATTAAATCACAGATGTGTACAAAGGCTTAATGATTTTAGTTTACAAAAATGGCCAAGTGATTGGCTAACTAGTCTTCCTAGCCCACAGTTTTTAGTCTGTCACATACATAAAAAAATACCTCAACTCTAAACTGAACCTGAATAACCTCTTCTGATTAAAGACAGGATTCTGATTCAAAGCCTAGGAAAGACAAATGTAAATTAATTCAGAATCAAATCAGGAGGAAGAGAACTACAGAATTTGAATTTGTTGCAAAAGCAGGAGAAAGTGAGAGGGAAAAGTAAAGGTGCACAGGTAAGCCTTTAGAATCCTAAGGGCAGCACGGCTGCTTCAATATAGCTCACTCAGGCTAATTCAAAGCTTGCACCAGTCATTTGGCTGTTCTGCAATTCAATTCTAATGGTAAAATAAATGACAGTAATGTTGAGAGGCAAAGAAGATACTAGCTAGTTCTTTCCAGAAGTAAATATACTGAAAGAATTCTATATGAACCAAATAAGCACCAAAGAAGCCCTTAAAAAGAAAATCGTTAATAAGGAAACTGTCTCGACTCTTAAAAACAAATTACTTCAGCAATACAAACTACTAAAAAATGCACACCATCATCATATATAAACCTTGTCCTCCAAACAATTTATATCCTAATATTAGGCAATTAATACTAGAAAACCATGAGCTTGTATTCTCTTCAAACTGCCTAATTTTATATCTTAGAAATGACAATTCAAATTTGTACACTCTAAACACACAAGTATGTATACGTGTATATCACAAACAGTAGGACCCATTTGAGAATGGTTGAATGAATGGTAGCTTAGTGTAAAAGCCAAAGTTCATGACCTTTCAGTCCTCTTAAGATCTGCACCTCTTCACTTACCTCTTCTGATTTCGGCTCTATCTCCCCCTCCTTCATGGGTTCCAACCACAACAGACTCCCTGCTCTTTCTGGAATGTAAGACATACTCCTACCTTACACCCTCTGTACTGGCTGTTTCCATATTGGGAAGACTCTTTCCCCCCAGGTATCTGCATAGCTAACTCCCTCTCCTACAAGTCTTTACTCAAATGTCCTTTCCTTAATGACATCTACCTTGGGCCCCTATATAAGATTATATCCTTCCCCTATCCTACCTGCACTCTTCCACCATTGCCCTTTACCCTGCTATTAATACTATCTAACCTACTATTTAAGGTACATGTTACATTTCTCATTTATTATTAGGTCATTAAATAGGAAATGTCCAATTTCCAATCAAAACTTTAGTTTATTCTATCTCAAACAAGAAGCAGTAAAATTAATCAAAGTATGTGCCTAACCTATCGACACAGAAGGCCTAAACACGGTTTTGCCACTTTAACAATAGCTTGTTTATGCCAGCAGCAAAGAAGCAAGGAGAGCGATGGCGATGAAATCTCGAAAGGCGTTTTCCACAGCTTGTTGAGAACTGAATATTTTTCCTTACAAGAAGTAGTCCAAAGCCTGGAAGAAGTGGTAGTAAGTTGGTGCAAGGTCTGGTGAATACAGTAGATGACAGAGTTTCCAAGTCCAGCCTCCGCAGTTTGAGCAGTGTTGTTTGTGTGATATGTATGTCTTGCAAGAGGATTGGCCTATCTCTATTGACCAATCTCATTGCTTAATCACAAGCCTCCTCACCATTTCATCCAATTAATTGCAGTAGACATCTGATGCAATCCACTGACCAGGTTTCATGAAGCTGTAGTGGATAATACCAGCATTGGACTACCAGACACCATTAGCTTTTTTTGATGAATATTCAGTTTTAGATTGTGTTTCGGCACTTCATCTTTATCCAACCATTGTGCCAAATGCTTGCAATTGTCAAAAAGCATCCATTTTTCACCACACATAACAATATGGGTGTAGAAATGGTTCACCTTTATGTCATGACAGCAAAGAAAGGCAAGCTTCAAGACAATTTCTCTTCTGATGCTTATCTGATTCACGTGGAACCCATCTATCCAGCTTCTTTATCTCGCCAATTTGTTTCAAATGCTCCGATATTGTTGGAATAATAACATTAAAACCTTGGTGCTAATTCATGAGTAGGTGGAGATGGATTCACTTCCATTACAGCTTTCAGCTTATCATTATCCACCTTGGTCTCAGGACGCCCACGTGGCTCATTTTCAAGATTAAAATCACCAGAATGGAACTTCTCAAACCATCAATGTACTGTGAATTCATTAGCCACATCCTGCCTAAACACTTTGTTGATATTTTGAGTTGTCCTCACAGCATTTGTTCCATAACAGAACTCTTATTTGAAAATAACATGAATTTTTAACTTACCCATGGTTTCACAAAAATTGCTCTAAAAAAAATCTGAAAGATAATCACAACCAAAACATGTGTTTGAAAGACTCAGGATATACCTTCCAATAAAAATAAAACAAGAAGTGTCTAAGAAAGACGTCAGAGATACCAATTGTCACTTATTACTTAAGGGAATTGGACATTTCATACTTAGTAACCTAACATCCAGTCTAGAATGTAAGATCCACAGGGAAGGAGCCTGTTTTGTTCACTGATGAAGCATTAAGTGCCTACAATACCACGTGACCCATAAGCACTCTATGAAAATTTGTTGAATAAGTGAATGAACAGCAGGGCTCTTAAATACAATTGGCCAATGAGTTAAAAACTTAAATAGACAGTTTCTAGGTTTAGGTAAGGAAATCTAGAACTATGCATTCTGATGCACAACACTTCAAAATAAACTCTCTGTAAAGTTGGTGCCTCACTAGGCACTTCTGGGTCTCTGAAGTCCCTTGCTTGGTCGTGTTGATTATACAAAGTTACTTTGTACTAGAAAATCTGACTTACTGGAAGGATGGAAAGGGAAAAGGAATTTTCAGTGTAGCACTTAGGCTAGCCAGCTTATTGAGTCAATGACTGTGTGTGCTAGTTAGCCTCCAAAATAGCCCCCAGTTATTGTCACTTCCTGGTATTCATGCTCTTTTACAGTCTCTTCCAACATGTTCAGGGTTAATCTATGTGATTGTCGTATTATATAACAAAGACTTTGATTGGCTTTTGTCCCTGGGAAAGAGACTCTAAATCCTTAGAATTTAGAGTAAATGAGCCAGTGGAAATTAAACAACATACTCCTAAACAACCAGTGAGTCAAAGAAGAAATCGGAAGGGAAATTAGCAACTATCTTAATACAAATGAAAACACAACATACCAAAAACTTAAGGGATGCAGTG
The DNA here is from genome assembly GCA_004363605.1 of Indri indri. NCBI lineage: Eukaryota > Metazoa > Chordata > Mammalia > Primates > Indriidae > Indri > Indri indri. Next base: position 15,666 of record RJWJ010032813.1, read on the forward strand.
AAAGCAGTGCTAAGAAGGAAACTTACAGATGTAAATGTTTACAATAATAAAGACCTTAAATCAACAACCTATAGGGGAAGAAACAAGAAAAAGAATAAAACTAAACCCAAAATTAGCAGGAGGAAAAAAATAAATATTACAGCAGATATAAAGAACAGAAAAATAGGAAAAAACCAATGAAATCAAATCTAAGCAGGTCATGGGAATCCCCAAATTTGTAGACAGTTGGTCAGAACTACAGGTGGCCTGGGGGTCCTCCAAAGAGCAGCTGGCATCTGAAGCGAGGGCAGTTTTGTTGGGGACCACACCCTTTGATTTGTGGAGTCTGTAAGAACTCTAGATGGTTACTGTCAGAATTGTATTGCAGTAAACCACTTGGTGTCAGAATAGTGACCAATATGATGAGGAAGAAGTGACAGTGAATGACTTGTGAGGCAAGGTCACAGTCATAGAGGGAACTGTGGCTTCTGCCGTCTCTTGCTTGTTGAGGGAGAAGCTAGCCACCATATCTTAAGGACACTCAAGCAGCCCTGAAAGAGGCCTACATTGGGAGGAAACGTCCCCCTACCCAGCATGAATCTGCCAGCCATGTGAATGTGCCACCACGGAACTGGATCAGATGACTGCAACGTTATAAGAGACCCTAAGCCAGAACACCCCAGCTATCTACTTCCAAATTCTTAAGACAGATAGATAATACAGGCCGGGCGCGGTGGCTCATGCCTGTAATCCTAGCACTCTGGGAGGCAGAGGCGGGCGGATTGTTTGAGCTCAGGAGTTCGAGACCAGCCTGAGCAAGAGCGAGACCCCGCCTCTACTAAAAATTAGAAAGAAATTAATCGGCCAACTAAAAATATATTAGCTGGGCATGGTGGCTCATGCCTGTAGTCCCAGCTACTCGGGAGGCTGAAGCAGTAGGATCACTTGAGCCCGGGAGTTTGAGGTTGCTGTGAGCTAGGCTGACGCCACGGCACTCACTCTAGCCCTGGCAAAAAGAGTGAGACTCTGTCTCAAAAAAAAAAAGAAAAAAAGATAATACATTTTTTTGCTGTTTTAATCCACTAAGTTTTGGGTTATTTGTTATACAGCAATAAATAACTAATACACTTGGCTTTCTCTAAGGACAAGGAGAATGATCTATCACAGGAGTTAATACTCCTTTCTTACTTTGCTATGTAAGTAGTAAATTCAGAATATATTTCACGAAATAAAATGGATACTATTATCACTGTCAATCAAATTCAATTTTTAATAAGTCTCTTATTAAAAACAGCTTGCTGGGATAGGTGGACAGTTTCTGCCCCAGACATGGATACACTATACTTTACTAATGTAAAATCACTGCCTGAACAAAAGCGTAACTTTTTAGTCATTTATCAAATATTTTTCGAGTGCTTCCTTTCTTTTAAAAATTTTAACTATTTATTTGAATAGATAATATATGCACATGAGATGAAAAGGTAAAATGGGATAAACAGTGTTTCTTGTATGTCCCTTTGGAGATGGCTACATAACATCTGAATAGATATATTTTCCCCCCACAAATAAAAGCACACCATATATTGTTCTGTGCCTTGCTTTTTCTGTTAATACATCTTAGAGATCATTCCAAAACAGAACTAAAGCTACCTTGTAAATACAGAAATACCTTAATTTATTCACAGCAGTTCCCTCTATATGGGTATTTAGATTGCTATTAGTGTCGTGCTATATTAATGTCAAGTTTCTATTATTGTCTACTTGGACTCAAAGTTCGAAATCAAAGTGATAAAGCCTTCTCCACTCCAAAGGCATACAATAAATACTATCATCTAAAGGGCATATTACCCCATCAGTTTTTATTCTTCTTCTTACTATGGAAATATATAGAGAGACATACACATACATGTAAGAGTTTTTTGCTTTTTTCAATTTTTTTATTGTGATAAAATACACATATAATTTACCATCTTAACCTGTTTAAAGTATACAACAGTTCAGTACTTTCAAGTACATTCATACTGTTGTGCAACCATCACTACCATCGATCTCCAGAACTCATTTCATCTTCCCAAACTGAAACTCTGTACCTATTAAACGATACCCACCCTCTCCCATCATTCCTCCCTTCTCTGCAGCTGCTGGCAACCACCATTCTATTTTTGCTATGATTCTGACTACTCTAAAGTACCTCACATATGTGGTGTATAAGGTTTTGTTTTGTTTTGTTTTTTCAAAGAAATGGGTCACTATGTGCCCAGGCTGGAGTGCAGTGCTATTTATAGGCGCAATCATAGTACAATGCAGCTTCAAACTCCTAGCCTCAAGGGATCCTCCTGCCTCAGCTGCCCGAGCACCTGGGACTACATAATCTTTAAAGCAGTTGTACACTGAATGGTTTTCATATAATACGATCAAGGTATATAATTAAGTAGGTGTTATGGGTTGAATTGCGTCCTCTCAAAATTCATATGTTGAAGTCCTAGCCTCTAGTATCTCAGAATGTGACCTTATTTGGAAATAGGGTCATTGCAGATATAATTAGTCAAGATAAAGTCTTATTAGAGTAGGGTGTGCCCCAACCCAGTATTACCGGTGTCCTTATTAAAGGGGGGAACTAGGACACAGACCACACGAAGGGAGAAATCGATGTGAAGACT
>RJWJ010032814.1:0-18240 GCA_004363605.1 Indri indri
CCAACTTCTCTGACCAGCTCAGCTTAAAATAACCTCAGCTCCTTTAAACCAGAGTCATTCATGTTCACTCTGTTAAGCCGACAAGGGGCTGCCCAATGAACGACATCTCATCTCTTGCTTTCTTCAGTTGTTTAAATCTTTGTTTATTGTTTAATAAACAAAAGTTTATTCTTTTTTTCTAATTTTCCAGACTGGGCAGACACCTGTGTTAAATTGCTCTATCTACAAACTTGCCACAACAGAAATCTGATAAATATTTGCAAATTTTAAAAACTACAAAGAAGAAAACCAAGAAGGCCATGAATTCTAATTTTTTACTTTGGTGATTTATGTATTTGTGCTCCCTTCACCCCTTCCAGATTTTAATGTTTCCTATTCATAAAAAGAAATTCAACATTTGAAATTAATAATGAAATTCATAAATATTTGCTAGTAATTTATAAGCCCAAGATGAATGAAAAACTCTGTATCCAACAAACACAAGTTAAGAAAGACGAAAAAGAAAAACTGGTTTCAACTGTAGAATGATGTTCATGTTTTGCATCCTATAAAATATCATGAACAAATGAGGTGGAAACTTAGAAAGATAACTAGTCTTGTCAAATAGAAATAGGCGTGGTATGTGTGTGTTTTAAATTAAAAAATGAAATTCAAGGCTCTTTTGCTTAATGAAGCCAGTTCTTTCATCTTTTAAAATGACAGTTAAAGTAAAAACTAGAGTTTGGGGGGAAAAGGAGATTTAGGGCCTGCTTTCAGACATTAATAAACACTATTCCACATTCTAAAACTATTAGACATAATTTGGCATAATTGCCAATCTTTCCTGAGCAAAGGCATGCAACTCGGTTGTTTTAACTGCTAAACTCGTTTCACAAAGAGAATGATCACCTCGGTTGGGGACTCAAGGTTTATGCTTTCAGAGAGGTGTCCTGACGAAATGTACTCTTGGCCCTGCATATTAAAACAGAATTTTTTATTTTCTCAAACTCACTGAAAGGAGTGGAACAGAGATGCATATTTGTTGAAACCAAAAGATATTTTCTAAGATGCTGTATTGAAGAAAATTTATGTAAGGAGAATGAAGACATTTGTTTTTATTCCCTCTCAGCCAAATTCCACTGTAAGTTTGTCGAATCCTAAAATTGTATAGACCTTAAAAATATTTTCCTCTGTGGACATATGCTTTCTTATAGTGACTTCCTGTCCAGCTTGTCTCATCTGTCTAATTTAGCTCTTAACCCCTCAAGGCAGACATTGTGTATTTTACAACGTTTTCTTTAGAGCAATATTATGCTGACAAGTTCGGTAAATCTTAAATAGCAATAGATCTTCCATTGCCATTCTCTGCTAACTCTTGTTTGTCTACTCGGGCCTCCTAATTTCAATGCGTGTCCTTTCCCTGAATAATTGGAATGGGTAGGTATTTTGTAAGTCAAGTTTTGATTATTCATTTGGATCTATTCACTAGTATACAGCAAAAGGAAAGAAGAAAGGAAGGAAGAAAGAGGCGGGAGGGAAGGAGTCATATTGAACAATATTGATTATAGTGAAACTAGAGACAGCCTTTCTTTCTTATTCGGGTAAGACATAGCTCGTCTAGGACCACCAATGCTTCTAAACAACATATCTAACTTTTACCATCTCTAATACATTTCACAGCTATTCATTTTTTACCCCCTCATCCCATCTGTCAAAAAAATTAATCAGTAACTAAAGACACTTCAGTGTGGAATGAATTCTGCATTGAATTCATTCATGGAAGTGCTTGCTTGAATATTTTTTGAAGTTGTTTTACCTTCACACATACTGAGAAGCATCAAAATTAGAGAATAAATGCAGGAAATCTTTCTATGTTGGCAGAAGGCTCTCCCTGGTCATGCAAACTTGTTAACAGATATTTCTTCAGGATAACTTGAGAACCTTCACAGTAGAAGATGCTAGTCCTGTTCTGACTATAGCGCTTACAATGAATCCGTGAATAAATTATTACCATCCACGGAGGCTGCCTCTTTGGATAATTAGCCATTTCAATGTAAGACAGATACAGTAAAGCACACTTCAGCTTCGACATCAATAGACAAAACACGGGGTAAGTAGCTAAATTAGACTGCTTTAAATACTATCTAGAACTTTTATCTTCAATTATATGCTCTTGTAAATTTCCATCTAAACTATATTATATATAATCCTTTTGAGCATGTAGTAAACAACTAAGATTTCCTAACACAAAAGTGGGATTACACTATAATTTTAGGAATTTGCCAAGAAGACGTCCAGATAGAATTTATTATATGTGCATACATAAACAAAATGTAGAAATTGTGTCAATTATTTTCATAGCTTTTATTTTTTTCCAGTTTTGTATGCACACTGAAAATAATAAGAGATGTAGAACATTCCCTACGGTCACTAATTTGATTATATCTCTGTCTGTGAATTAAGTTGATGGGTGTATTTCACATGGGAAATTCAGTGCTCTAAAGTTGAAATACAGGTTTATTGACCTCTGTACTGATCTCTATTTTGTAGCTTAAAAAGAACTTTAGAAATTTAACATTAGGCAGAAGATTCGTTGAGACTTGCATTCTTGCTGCTTAGTGACTAAGACTTAAACAAGAATACAACCAAATGTTTTGCAAATTTGTATTTCAAAAAAATTCTTACTGCAAACAATGGTAAGATAAATTTAACATAAATTATCTCAATTATTATTTTATAACTGCAAAAAAAAAAAATGGAAAAAATGGTACATATATGTAATTTGCCCCAGATTTGGAATCAAACAAGGGGAAAAAATCCTTTTCTCAGGCAAGGTGAAAAATAGACCTAGATAGAATTTGACCCAATGACTTCTGTTACTTCCTTAGCCTTTCACAAAGTACCCAGAAGGGTTATCAATTACAAATAAAAAAGAAAAAGCATTATTTAATCAAATCATTAGAATGCACACTCTCTGGAGTGATTTTTATAAATACATAGCTGTTTTAAAAAGATTATTATAAATTATAAAGCAGAGGTAATTTATAAGTATACACAATTAGAATAATACTTTAATAATACAATATTCTCCAAAAATCTCAAAACACATTTTTAAAAATTTGAGTCTCATAATTATCATTGCGGAAAAGTATGTGTCCTATATTTGACCACTAGACTTTTAAAAAAAAGGTAGTTTTTTTAATGGCTTTGTCTTATACTCTTAAAAATGTATTTTAAAATTAAGTGACCAGAAGACATTTCTACTGGCAAAGCATTAGCAGGGAAGAGACCTCGATAAAATTACCAGGGAAACACTGAATCATTTCTTCTGTTAGTGAAAGTCATAGGCAAAAGTTCTAAAATTATACAATTACAAAAATAAATCAAGTTGGTGTGTCATTTCTGCTTTTCTACATTAATAAATTAACCATGTAACATTGTTCAAAATTATGTCAGTTACGCATATAATAATCTTTTAAATTAATGAAGTGATGAAGCAGTTTGAGGACACCCATGATTTACAGGGCTGCTTTTAGCTAATGTTAAAAGCCTTTCATTTAATAAATTGCCCCCTTGAGAAATTACCAAAAATGGATATTTTCAATGCTAAGTGTTTCAAGGTTTACACTTTTTCAATATATTAACAAATGGCAAGGGAGATGCATTTTTCAAAATATGTCTTCTTTTACATATATTTAATTGAAATTAATTAGTATATTACTTTAGAAGGAAATGATTAGACAAGATCATTTATGAGAATTTTTGTAAAGCAATAAAGCTGAATTTAAACAATGAAATCAATCAGATCTTCACAAAATTTGTATGATAAATTAGGAATCATTCCAAGCTTTTTGACTGACGAGAAACAATTCTAGAGAATGTACATTCTTAAAATATGAGTACTGTTCACTCATATTAATTATTGCCTTAATTCTTTGTTTGCATTATTTATCAAGACTGAAACTATATTACTAATAAAATTCATAATTTTTATAATAATTTTTGTTCTGTTCACCTTTATCTAAACATTTCTTTGTGAATTTTTAGATGTGATTTTAATTCCCATGTATTTCTCAGTTCAATCATGAATAACAACAATCAGACCTTACAGGCAAAGTACATCATTTCCATTGTCTTGTGATTTTATGTGGCTTCAGAGATATGTCTGAAAACAAGAGAAATAATATCTACAGAGAGATGTTATAGAAGTTCGTTAACAAAGCAAAATAGATTCCTGTAGACCTAGGATATGCTTGCATGTGATAACAGCAAGAAAGAAAGGGAGCTAAATATAACTAGCAAAGAAAGCCTGAAATTGATGTTCCCTGTGCTTATGGATTTGTTTTCATAATGTGGAGTCTGATTTTTATTCCACTTCTGAATTAGTAATGTGCCTAGTACATTGGGCCAATTTCTTTTGAAAGCGTTTGCAGCTCCAGCCCTGAAAACAAGGATAATTAATTCGTGCTTCTTGAGCCCAGTGGATGTAATTTTAGCAGGCAGATGCCAAGGAAATAATTTTTAGAATTTGTATAATCGATGGCAATGTAATGGAGAATTGCCTGTTGGCATTTCAAATGATTTTAAGGAATTTTAAACTTTCATCAATGAATTTTTAATGCATACTAATAATGGCCTCTCATGGGTTTGTAGTGTATGCACAGTGAAACAGAACTTTAAGCATATTATTATTTTCCTTTAAAAATGGCTCGGAGAAAGTAATAAAAGTGTTGGAAATGCAAGACTTTCAGTTTCTTTATAATATATAACCTCATCAAACTAGTCATGAATACAATTATTTGAGTGAGCTACATTTTCAGGAGTTAATAAAGAAAAGTGAGAAGACTCGGTGGTCTTTCAAATACACATATCCAGTGTATGAACATCCGCAGAAGGATCCCCATTGAATATTAGGGCTACATTTACATCCCTGACTATGGCTTCCCTTGATGAGCCTGCACAATTGGCAGAAGTCTCCATACATGTTGAAGAAACAGCACATGAGCTTTAGGATGGCAAATTGCAAACTATTACATATCTCAAAGTTTGAAATATCAGATATTGCTTAGGACTGATATTGAACTCTTTACTATCATTGGGATTATTTCCAGAAAGTACCTTCAAAGAGTACAAATTTACATGGGTATAGGAATTGATAAAATCTTTGCCTGGCTGAACTAAAACCTACTGAAATCACAAGAAGAAGAGAGGTGGGAGGGATGTCAAAAGCTCTCAGAGAATCTATGATTATCAACAGAAGGGCAGCTGAGCCTATTTAGATGGTTTGGAAATAAAGGCTTAACTTCTGATGGATCTAACCTCATGTTCTAATCCACACTAACTGTGGGAAATATGATTTTTGTCTCTGGACTTTAGTTTCATCTGTGCTTCAAGTGGAATCATGGTGTCTGTTTTTAGCGAGAATTATAGCACCTTTCTTTCCCTTCCTCCATAGAACTGTAGAAACACAATGAGAAAACGTATGAGAGCATTTTTAACTCTTTGAAAGAATTGTGCCATATAGACCTGAGATTTAAGTAACTTGACTTTTCCAAGCGTTTGAAAGTAGATAATGGTGTAAAAAGAAACTTACAGATTAAATATATATTTATAGTATATGCATGTATTTTTATGTAGTCAAAATTTTTAGATGGTTTTTATGGCAGATTTCCTTTGTTAAATATGTTCAATTGGGCTAATAAATTTATATTCCCCGTGCATACTGCAGCAAACTGCCAGGACGAGGAGGGCGAGGAACTTTCCCTGGTGGTGGAGGAAAGGCTTAATTTTCCCCCATCGTGTTCTAAATGGAAACCTCAGTGGAAACTTTACATCTTAAGTTTTCTCCCCATAGAAACAGACGCACAGTGGCTGAGAGGCTTAAAGACATATCTGCACTCTCTCCATTTTCAAGGCTGCACTTTAAAAGTCAGGCAAATCTTTTACTTTTTACAACATAAAGAACAGCAAATCGGCTGTTATTTTTCAAAATAGAGTGCAGTCCGCCTCACAGACACAGATCCAATAAAATGCTCTATTTATTGGCTGAGCATTAACAGCGTCTCTTATTTTACTCCTGTGACCCTCTTTGGCAGTTAGTCACACATTCCGATTGAGCAGACGCCACAAAAATATCCCTCATGTATAAGGAAAAAGAAGAAGTCTAATTGGCCACCGACCTCTCCCTTCCAGCAACTCTGGTGTCACAACCCAGGGGCTTCCAATTCGTCACCCCCAGGGCCAGGCAATTTGGAGTGAGAAGACAACGAAAGCAGGCAAGGCTGAGCACCAGATTCAGGGCCAGTGCCCTGCCCCACCCAGAATCGCCACTTCTATGAGCAAAGCCCCAACAATGACCATGACCATCAGCTGAATTAGCGTTCATCAAAATAGTGTGCATGATGACACTCAAGATGACACTGGGTATCATCCAAAGCAACATTTGCTACTTTGTTTTTGTTTTGTTTACTTTTACTATCATCATCTATTCCGTAGCAGTGGTATTACAATCCCATTTGTGATAGTGACATAAAATTCCTTTTTAAAATAAATGTATTTACATTTTTAAATAGATTTACAGAAATGTATGCAACTAATAGCATGGAGAGGCAAAGATAAGGTAAAGATATGGCAATAATTATGAAAACTATTGGAGAATAGCTGAAGATGAGAGTATGTTGAACCAAAGAATGCAAAAGCAATTGTGAGGAAAGAATAAACACTCTCTCCTTTCAACTAGATTTTTATAATAATTATATGTTTTTCATTTGATCTAGGTAAGATATATTGTTATCACCATTTTACAGATGGGGAAACTGAGGATCAGAAGGCTCAAGTCACAAGTAACTAAAAGTCACACAGTTATTATTAATGTTGAGAGAGAAATATTAAACCTTCAAAATGAGACTTTCTGCTCCAAATGGCATATGCTTTTCAGTTTACCAGACTATTCCCTGAAAAAGTTACATGACGGCTGGAGAGTTAATATTGCCTTTGTATTAAATTTGTGCATTCACCCAAAAAGCAGTATTTTAGTGCATTTCCCAACTGAACAACAGACATAATAGGAAAATTCCTTTTGAGTAATATAGAATACGAACCCAACTGAACTAATTAGTTCACAAGGGTGTTAGGAGGTTAACTATCTGATGGTAACATTTTACGGATGGAAAAATGCCATGTTAAATATCAAAAATTACCATTCCTTGTATCACTGTTCAGTATTTATAGTCAACAAAACTATAGGTAAGGAAAAAATATGAATATCATGCAGTTATTACTCTTCTGATCAGTCCTTGGAGAGGTGCTATTTAATCCCGTCTGTCACTCTTGCGGGGATATCGGCATTTGTCAGCGAGGACTGATGGATCAGGCAGTCACTAGACATTTAGAGGCAGGCAAACCTGTATACCAGAATATGCTGCCACTTCGTTGTTTTATAGGGAAAGAAAGCAAAGTATTAAAATAAACCTTGGCACTGTGATTTTAAAAAAAACAGAAGTCATAATTTCTGAAAGCAGAATTCGTAGTTTCAATCACGGACTCAGGCATGAATCTGTACTCTGAGACCACAAATTGTATGAAATCCTTAATGCTTCCTCAGAAATGTAAATTTTTTTATGTGAAAAGGTATATGCTCAGCTCCAAGTGAAAGTTACATAAAGGTATAAAGTGCTGACAAAATCTTCAATGCGACCATCTGGTCAAACACACTCACAATCTCAGTGTGGAAAGCCGTCCTTTCTGATAAGCAAAAAGCTCATAAACAAAGATATATTTTATCCCGCAGTGTTCCAACACAATAGCCAATTTGAAGGTTCTCTAATAGGAAATTTGATTTTGCTTTTCATGAGAATACTGTTTTACCATATACTTTATATTTTTTTCAAAAGAATAAAACACTGCTTGTTTTAACAGTGTACATGTGCATCTTTAAGAGGATATTTATTTCCCTTAGAGATAGGGACAATATCAGTTTGATACAAGGTGGGCATGTGATCTGAAATAACAGTCTGAAGTGTAAAGAAATGTAACCTAAACTCAAAGTGAAAGGCTAGAGACCACTTACACAAGCATAATTATTTGAACCTCCGACCTTTCATACTGAAATTAGCGAGCATTTTCATTTTCCACATGCAATCACTTACTGTCCTTTCTCTGCTATTAGTGTTTCAAGAAGCAAGGACATTTAAATGAAAAAAGAAAGGGAAAAAAGCCCTCTGTTAATTTGAAGCTGAGTATCTGATCCACTAAAATTGACAAAAGTATCCTCTTAACAACGGCCACTTTCCAATAATAGAGTTTTACAGAAAGGAGACACACTGGAGAAGAAGCCAGTTAATGTGACTGGATTCTGAGTCTTCGTATCAGTACGGAGTAATGTCTTTCAGTGCAAGGAGTTATTTTTCAGATCTTTTGAACAAGAGCTCTCTTATAGATAAAACTACACAGAAAAACGTGTTTGTCAATGTCCCTAGCCGAACCCTTTTCCACTTACTTCAGTGGTGTTTTGGCACCTTATGAGCAGGAGTCATTCAAAAACTCGGGATGATGAATTGTTATGTGACATGCAAACAGCTTGAAGCCTGCTAGCTTGGAGAAGCTCAAGAAAAGAAACTTGCCCGTCCCCAAGTGTCCTGGTTCTGATTAGTCAAAGGAGAGAGTAAAAATATTAAAAACTGCCTGCGCCATGTACATATGCTCCACATATTTGAGGTCCATTTGACTAATAGCGGGCAAACTGGCCTGCCCATCAGCCCATGGCTCCCACCAGCCCCACCCCGAGCTGGGATGATGACTCCCTGCAACTGCAGTGGGAGGCATTTTCTTCCCTTTCTCAAAGTCTTTGGCAAACTCCACAAAATGATTGTCTTTTACAAAGTAGCAGACAGTCGTTGGCTGCTAAACTGTCAAGCCTGTCTGTACATATTGAAGGTGAATAACTGTTGAAGTCGAACTTGACCGTGGCCTGGATACCAGAGCAAAGCAAAGAGGCGATGCCACGGCATGGAGGTACCCAGAGGGCAGAGGCAACGTAGTCTCTGAACAAAAGGGGGAGAAAAAACCAAACCATTTCCTGCCAGATTCTACCTCAATTCCTTGACGTCCAGACTGAAGCTGATTACACAAGCTTGTGTTAGGGCTGGGCAGACCTGAACATGTCTGTAATTCAGGTCGGATGAGCTTTCCTGAAGTTCACGTGCATACCTCAGCTTTTTCCACCACTTTCCCTCCCCCTCCCTTGCCGCCGTCAAGACCACCAGCCCCTTCTTTCAGCTCTGCTGAAATACCGACATGCTCTCAGAATGCTTTAAAGAAAGCGATAGCTGAAATTTGGAAGTGCCTCCTTCACCCTGATGAGGGTAAAATAAAAACTCCTTTTTGCACCGCCAGCTCCTCTCCCCATCATAGCCAAATAATGGCAGTTTAATTCGGAATATTTATTGATCAGCTCCTCTCCGCAGGCCCCTGAAGCTAAGGAGCAGACAGCAAAAAGCTTCAAATCGTGAGGAAAGTAGAATATAGCTTTTATGTCTTTCAACTCCGCCAGGATAACCTTAAATAAAAGTAGGGGGAAGGGGAACCAAGCCTAGAATTCAATGGTTTGCATAAGATTCATCTCCATGGAAGGGAGGGAAACCAAATCTTCATTAATTACCAACATTCACCAAACTTTAAAACAGAGGCTCTTAACCAGCAGTGAATAGCAGAAGCATAAACTCAGGGATTCGCACTGAAACTTCTAAATCAGACACCCTGGGGCTGGGAAATAATCGGCCAGGGTTTTTCTGAGTCAGACACCCTGGGGAATGTGAACTTTAACATTTTTTCTGAGGTAATTTTGGCCTACATCCTGGGTAAGAATAGCTCAAACCTGCAGTTCTCAAACCTGGATGATTAATCGTAAGGATCACCTTACGGGGCTTAAAAATATGGATTCCTGGTATCTATCCTACACCGAGTTGGTCAGAATCTTTGGAGTTGGGGCCCTAGAATATGTGTTGTTGAAAGCCCCACATGCAATTCTGATTATCAGGCAGATTTTGGAACCACTGCCTTCTACCACACCCCAAACAAGTCCCGACATTGGCCATAGAGTCCGACTGAATAGATCCACATAGGGTCCGGGCACCTGCGTTTTAATCAGCTGCTGGTGTGGGTGTCGTGAAAGTTACACTGTGAGTACTGTGAAGAGACATCTCTGGGGTGCAGAACTTGAGCCTTTATTGGAAGCCTCTGTCCTTCTTGTCCAATCACTTGTTTACGTATTCTAAAAACATAAATTTACCAAGTATCACCTATGTGCCAGGCACATTTTTAGAACTCAGGGAATTCACAACCTAGTGATAAATACACAAATAATCATAATACACAGTAGCATGTGTGTGTGTTATGTATATATATAAACATATGCAAAAAAAGTGAGGTGTGAATGAGAAGGAGGTAGTATGAGCTGGTGAAGGCTGTACAGAAGGCAGGCTAACGTTAAACGTAAGTTGGGATTCTAGCCGGAGGAAAGAGTACGTGAAACAGCTGTAGTTTTTCTCACAGTGTGGCCCTCAGACCACCTTTGTCAGGATACTCAGGGGCTCGGCTCACCCCAGAACAAAACAATCATAATTTCTTGTAGTGGGACATAGGAATATGCATTTCTAATGAGCTTTCTGACAATTCTGAAAAACACTGGTCTGTGAAAACTGTTTATTGGCAGAAACACTTGATGAAGCCAGGTTTATCTGGGGGAAATATAAGCATATGATGTTAAAGTGGGGACTATTTTTTTAAGAAACTGAAAGCCAGGTGAGACTTCTGCTTTTGGCCAATATGGTGTAACAAGAACCAGATTTACCGTCTTACCTAAAACAACCAAAATTCAGACCAAAAAATATGAAACAACAGTTTTCAAAGGACTGGATACAAAGCAGTAAAGACAATGATCCCCAAAGGAGAGGAAAAAATGAGGTGAGCCCTAAGATTGTGTTGAGAGAGTTTCTGGGCTGTGAAGTAAGGAGGAGGAGCCAGGCAGAGCACAGAAGACTCTTCGAGATGGAGCTGAGAGTCCAGGGATACCAAGGCAACCAGTGTTCTTGGGACAGGTACTCAGGGGAGAGAGAATGAGACAGTTGCCCACATTACAGGGCAGTAAGGGAATATTTTGAACATCTTTACGTCAACAAATTCAGTGATGCGATTAAATAGACAAATTCCTTAAAAGACACAATTACCAAAACTTACTCCAAAAGAAATAGATATTATAACTTGAATATCTCTCTATATATCAAAGAAATTAATATCTATTAAAAACCTTCCCACCAAAAAGTAAAAATTAAAAAATAACAATAACCACAGGCCCAAATGCTTTCACTTGTGAATTTTACCGAACATTTAAGGAAAAAAATCATGCCAACTTTACCCAAACTATTCCATAGAATTGAAAAGGAAGTAATACTTCCCAATTTGTTCTGTGAGGCCCAGACTAGCATGAGACCAAAAACCAGACAAAGACATTAGAAGAAAAGAAAACTACTGACCAATATTTCTCATGAACATAGATGAAAAAATTGTCAACCAAAGTTTAGCAAATCTGACAATATTTATGGGGGATTTGGTTCCAGGACCTCCCACATATAGCAAAATCCACAGATGCTCAAGTCTCTGGTATGAAATGGCATAGCATTTGCATATAAAGTGTGCATATCCTCTCATACACTTTAAATAATCTCTAGATTATTTATAGTACCTAATACAATATAAATGCTATGTAAATAGTTATTATTGCTTAGGTAATAATGACAAGAAAAAAGTCTGTATATGTTTAGTATGGATGCAATTTTTTAAAAAATATTTTTGATCTGTGATTGGCTGAATCCACAGATGTGGAACCCAGAGATATAGAGAGCCAAATGTATATTAAAAGCATAATACAGCATGACCAAGTAGGAAAAATACCAAGAACACAATGTTGTTTTAATATTAAAAGATCAATTAAAAACAGGCATAGTGGCACAATTCCTATAATCCCAGCTACTCACAAGACTGAGGCAGGAGCATTGCTTGAGCCCAGGAGTTTAAGACCAGCTTGGGCAACATAGATTCTGTCACAAGTGAAAAATAATAACAACATTAAACAAATAAAATTAAAAATTTTTTAAATATATCAATTGATGTAAATTACCCTAATATAAACTAATAAAGGAAATATATATATGTATATAATCATTTTAGTAAAAGCAGAGAAAGTGGTAAAATCTAATATGTGTTCCTGATAAAAACTCTCATCAAACTAGGAATAGAAAATGTTATGGATTAAATTGTGTTTCCCAAAAATATGTGTTGAAGTTCTAACCTCTTGTACTTCAAAATGTGACCTTATTTGAAAATAAGAACATTGCAGATGCAATTCATTAAAGCAAAGTCATACTGGAGTAGGGTGGGCCCTTAATCTGCTATGACTAGTTTCCTTATAAGAAGGGAACAAGAAAGGGGCAAAGAAGGATTCTACTCAGAATCTCAAAGAGAGCATCACCCTACTGACACTTTGATTTCAGACTTCTAGCCTCCAGGATAGACAAATAATAAATTTATATGGTTTTAATCCCAGTTTTTGGTAACTTGTGCCTTTCAACAGCCTTATAAAACTAACACAGAAAGAAACTTCCCAATTCTGATAAAGGGCACCTATGAAAAATATGAAACTAATATCGTATTTTTTTTATTTCAAAATATTAAGGGAGTACAAACGTTTTTGTTACATGGATAGCTTTTATAATGTTTAAGTCAGGGCTATTAGTGTGCCCATCATCATACTTAACAATAAAAGAGTGAATGTTTTCCCCCTAAGATCAGAAATAAGATAAGGATGTCTGCTTTCATTACTCTATTCAATGTTGTACTAGAAGATCTAGCCAGTGCAATATGACAAGAAAAAGAAATAAAACTTAACCAGATTGGAAAAAACATATAAGTATCTTTATTTACATAAAATATACTATCTATACATGAAATGATGTAATTTACATAAAAGCAAAAAAGTGAGTTTAACAAAGTTATAACATATAGTATCAAAATATAACATTCAATTGTATTTCTATGTACTAGCAATAAATGATCAAAATTTGACATTTTTAAAAATGCTATTATAACAGCAAAAGATATGAAATACAGGACCTATGGTTTTAGCTCCAACATATAAAGAGCTTGGAAGTCAGAAATCCCATCCTTGCAAGGAAAAAGCTGAAAAAACTAAAAATCAACAGCTTTTTCTGGACCCATCAGAGGATTGAGATCACAGAACAAAATGCTACCCAAAATCTGTAAAGACAGGTAAATAAGGAGAACCACAGCTGATATCTGCTTACCTGGAACAGAACCAACTACAGCCATAAACTGATAGGACCACTTAAGTGGTAATTTTGATGAATTACTGGAGGTTGAGTGTGTACTAGTATGACAGTAAGAAACTCTGGAGGCCATAATCTTAGTACGGCCACCACACACATTGATGGATTTTATCTCCAGAATTCTCACCAAATTTTTATGGTGAAGAGCCAGGAAAGATTCCCTGTGTCTCTGGCGGGGTGGTGGGGGGGGGGGGGGGGCAAAAGTAATCATTATTAAACACACCCACAGTGCTGTCTATATCAAAGGCCTACACCTCAGTGAAAGGTTTTACCAGAGCCTTCACCTTGGGGTAAAGACATTTACCCAACTCCAGCCCCTCTAACTTTCTTATCTCACCTAAGGGTGGAAAAAAAAGAGCAAGAAACATCTATGAAGGTCACATTCCAGAGACACAGGCCCATTAAAAAACTGTTTGATCTATCAATTACTGAAAGAGGGTGTTGAAATCTATTTCTCCTTGCAATTCTATCAGTTTTTGCCTCATGTCTTTTGATTTCATATTGCTAGGTGAATATGTGGTAAGAATTGTTATAGCTTCTGGGAGAATTCATCCTTTTATCATGACATAATGCTTCTCTCTATGCCTGGTGATTTTCCCTGTTCTAAAGTCTGTTATGTTAATTCAGGATGCAAAAAAAGGCATTTGACAAACTCTAGCACCCTGTCATGATACAAACTCTCAGCAAACTAAAAGTAGAGGGAAATTTACTTAGCTTGACAAAGAACACCTACAGAATCCTACAACTAACATCATACTTAATGGTGAAAAATCAGATGCCCTACTGATAAGATTGGAAACAAGGCAAGGATGTTTCCTCCTATGACTCCTGTTCAACATGGCACTGGAAATCCTAGCTAGTGCAATAAGACAAAAAATAATGAAAATAACTGGTATACAGATTGAGAAGGAGAAAATAAGACTGTCTTTCTTCACAGATGATGTGATTATCTCTGCAGAAAATCCCAAAGAAATTACAAAAAAAAAAAAGAAAAATCTCCTGGAAACAGGTGAGTATAACAAGATCACAGGAGACAAAATTAATATACAAAAGTCATACCAGCAATGAATAACTGGAATTTGATATTAAAAATTCATTTACAATAGCACCCCCAAAATGAAATACTCAGGTATAAATCAAACAAAATATGTATAAGATCTATATGGCAAAAACTACAAAGCTAATTTAAAAAATTGAAGGTCTAAATAAATGGAGAAATATTCTGTGTTCATGGGTTATAAGAGTCGATATTGTTAAAACATCAATTCTTCCCAACTTGATCTATAAAATCAAAGCAATCCAAATCAAAATCCCAGCAAGTTGTTTGTAGATATTAAAAAAACTGTTTCTAAAGTTTATATGGAAAGGCAAAATATCTAGCATAGCCAACACAATACTGAAGAACAGAGTTAGAAAGCTCTCACTCCCTGATTTCAAGACTTATTACAAAACTGCAATAATCAAGACAGTGTGGTATTGGCAAAAGAATCAACAGACAAATAGATCAACACAGCACAACAGAAAACACAGAAACAGATCCACATAAACAGATCTTTGAAAAATGAGCAAAAGGAATTCACTGGGAGAAAGTATAGTCTTTTCAAAAAATGGTGATGGAATAATTAGCGTCCATACAAAAAAAATCTAGACAGACTTTATACCTTTCATAAAAATTAAGTCAAAATTGATCATAGTCCTAAATAGAAAATGAAAAATTAGAAAAACTTCCAGAAGAAAATCTCAGTGAGTGACCTTGGGTTTAGGGATGAGTTTTTAGCAATAATATCAAAAATATGATCCAGTAAAAATTTTTGTTAAATTTGACTTTCTTAAAATTAAAAATTTCTGCTTTGTGAAAGATACTATTATGAGAATGAAAAGAGAAGCAACAGACTGGGAAATACACATATCTGGTAAAGAACTTGTATCCAAAATATACAAAGAACTCCTAAAACTCAACAATAATAAAAATCACTTCAATTAAAAAGTGGACAAAAGGTCTAATAGACATCTTATCAAAGAAGATATTTAGGTGGAAAATAAGTATATGAAAAGATTATTTGCCATGAGGGAATTGCAAATTAAAACAACAATGTGATACCACTGCATACCTATTAGAATGCCAAAAATCGGCCGGGTGCGGTGGCTCACGCCTATAATCCTAGCACTCTGGGAGGCCGAGGCGGGCGGATTGTTTGAGCTCAGGAGTTCAAAACCAGCTTGAGCAAGAGCGAGACCCCGTCTCTACTAAAAATAGAAAGAAATTAATCGGACAACTAAAAATATATAGAAAAAATTAGCCGGGCATGGTGGTGTGTGCCTGTAGTCCCAGCTACTAGGGAGGCTGAGGTAGGAGGATCACTTGAGCCTAGGAGTTTGAGGTTGCTGTGAGCTAGGCTGATGCCACGGCACTCTAGCCGGGCAACACAGTGAGACTCTGTCTCAAAAAAAAAAAAAAAAAAAAAAAGAATGCCAAAAATCAAAAAAACTGACAATACCAAATGCTGAAGATACAGCGCAATAGGAACTCTCATTCATTACTAGTGGGAATGCAAAATGGTACTGCCACTTTCGAAGCTAAACAAATTCTTACTGTATGATTCAGGAATTGAGATCCTAGGTATTTACCAAAGTATTTTGAAAATATATGTCCACACAAAAATCTACACATAAATGTTTATAAGCATCTTTATTTATAGTTACCTAAAATTAGAAGAGACCAAGATGCCTTTCAACAGGTGAATGGATAAACAAACTGTGGTACATCCATACAATGTAATTTCATTTAGTGATAATAAGAAATGAGTTATCAAGCCACAAAAAGACATGGAAGAAACTTAAATGCACATTGCTAAGTAAAAGATGCCATTCTGAAAAAGTGACATACTCTGTGATTCCAAGTACATAATATTCTGGGGGCAAAATTACAGAGATGGCAAAAAGATCAGTGGTTTCCAGGGAGAGTAAGAGAGTGCTTAATAGGCGAAACACATGGTTTTATTTTGTATGATACTGTAATGGTGGATACATGATATTAGGTATTTGTCAAAATCCATATAAAAATTGACAGCACAAAGAGTAAAAACCTTGATGTATTCAAATTTTTAAAAAAGAAATCATTTGGCAGGTCCCACATCTCAGGATGGGATGTAGACTATGATAAAAGAATCTAACTGTGCTACAAATGTATGAAACAATCTCACAGAAAGAGATGGGGGCAAAAGGTAGGACCTTTATAACTCTGGAAAAGAGTGCACTGTAAGACTAAAGGCAAAAGAAACTGCAGAAATTGATAAAGGTGTTTCCAATGGCAGTACAGGTTAGAAATTCCGAGACTGCTATACATGTATGCTGGAATTGAACAATTTAACACAAATGGAAGGCAGGTGGTAAGATCCAGGTTTCTCACTGTGGAAGTTAGAGTTTACAAATAAGCAAGGGAGGAGGCTGGAATGGTCCATGAAATAGTGGATTAGAGCTGGAAATATAAGTATGAACTCATGTTTACCTTAATATGGACACGGATGGTTATACATATATTTGTATATTTTATATACATATATATATTATATATATATACAGACACACATTTCCTTGGTTGATTCTAGGACTGGAGCAGAATATACACAAGATGGGCCTGGAGCATTTGTAGAGCCAGAAAGCAAGGAATCTGGGGGGAAACACACACACACACACACACACACACACACACACACACACGCACACACATTGGTGGAAGTATGTCAAGAAGATACTGCAGCCAACTGAAAGCACTCCCAATGGCCAGAGCTGGAACATTTTGAGCAGCACCATAAATAAAGTAGCACTGGATTTAATCCTAACTATAAAATAAATATTCTTGAGTTCGTACTTATATAAAGAAATGTTCAAATAAATAAATAAATGGGAAAGAAGAAACAAATTTCCCATGCATAAGAATTCCAAATAATTTATGTTGTTACTCAGCCCTCAAGAAGGGGGAGCATAGCTCCTCACTCGTAAGTGTGGATTGTGCATAGTGACTGCTTTCCAGAGAATACAGTATTAATATTAAAAAGGGAGGGGGAAATTAGTACCTTTATAATGGAGAAACCTGATAAACCCTACCTCAGCCAACAATCAGGGTCAACATCGACAGCCATAAATCATGTTGACAGAATGTATTCTTGATGTGATGTGATGAAATGGCACTTTACCTTTGTGGTCCTCCTCCCAAAAACACATAACCCCAGTCTAATCATGAGAAAAACATCCAACAAATTCCAGAAGGGTATTCTCTGGCCAGCACTCCTTAGAACTGTCAAGATGATAGAAAACAAGGAAAGTCTGAGAAACTGTCACAGCCAAGAGAAGCCTAAGGAGACAAGACAACTAAATATAATGTGGTATCCTGGATGGGATTTTGGAATAGAAAAAGAATATTAGATTTTAAAAAAGAAGGTGCTATCAATCAAGTATGAACTTTAGTTAATGATAATGTATCAACATTGATTCATTAATTGTAACAAATGCCATATACTAGTGTAAGATGTTAAATATGGGAGAAACTGGTATAGGGTATGTGGGAAGTCTCTGTATTGTGTTTCTGTTATCCAAAAACAGTTCTAAAAATATAAAGTCTATTTTTTAAAGACAAAAAAAAAGAAGTACTCAGAAATAAATCTAACAAAAGACATAGGAGCCATCACTGAAAACTGCAAAATTTTACTGAGAGAAATTAAAGGCAACCTAAGTAAGTTAAAGGATATAATGTGATCATGGTTCAGAAAACCCAGTATTGTTAAGATGTCAGTTTGCTCTAAATTGATCTATAGATTCAACACCAATTTTAATCAAAATCTCAGCAGGCTTTTTTTTTTTT
>RJWJ010032815.1:0-18289 GCA_004363605.1 Indri indri
AATTCCCTCAGTCTTTGCTTATCTGAGAATGTCTTTATTTCTCCTTCATATATGAAACTTAGTTTTGCAGGGTACAAGATTCTAGGCTGGGCATTATTCTGTTTCAGAAGAGTGAGAATGGGGCCCCAGTCTCTTCTTGCTTGTAGGGTTTCAGTTGAGAAATCTGGAGTTATTCTGATGGGCTTTCCTTTGTATGTTAGTTGTTTCTTTTGCCTTACAGCTCATAGAAGGGCCTCTTTAGTGGCTCTTTTGGTCAATCTGATGACTGTGTGACGTGGTATCTTCCTATTTGCACTGAATCTCCCTGGGGTCCGTTGAGCTTCTTGTACCTGTGTATCTAGATTTTTAGCAAGGCCTGGGAAATTATCCTCTATTAATTCTTCAAATAGCTTATCCAGCCCTTGAATGTTTTCTTCTTCACGTTCTGGAACCCCTGTCACCCTCAGGTTCGGTTTTTTAACATAATCCCACATTTCTTATAGGCTTATTTCTTTTCTCTTAATTTTCTGCTCGATTTCTGTGACTGACTTATTTAATTGGAAGGAGTTGTCTTCAATCTCTGAGATTCTTTCTTCTGTTTGATCTACCCTGTTCTTGAGGCTTTCCATGGTGTTTTGTAGTTCCCTCTATAAGTCCTTTATTTCCAGGAGATCAGTTTGATTTTTCTTTAATATTTCAATTTCTTTAGTGAATTTTTCTTTCAAGTCCTTGATTTTTTTTGTGGTTTCTTTGTGTTGGTTATCCATTTTTTCTTGCATATCATTCAGTTTTCTTACAATCCATGTTTGAAATTCTTCTGTCATTTTAGTGTTCTGAGTTTGGTTAATGTCCATTGCTGGGGAGCTGTTGTTCCTCTTTGGGGGTGTGCTTTCTGTTTGAGTCTTCGTACTTCCAGAGTTCCTTCGCTGGTTCCTTCCCATCTGGATCAGTTGTTCCTTCTTGCCTTTCGATTTTTGTTTGGATAATGACATGCCCTGTTTAGTCTCTGAGCCAGTAGGTGGTATTTGTGGGTGAGATTTGACCACACTCTTTATGATGAATCAGTAGATGCAGTAAAAGGGTGTGCAGGATGACCTCCCTGTCAGTAGGTGGCACTTGCAGGAAGGAGTGAGCTGCAGTGCTGTTTTTGGGTCCTGTAGCTAGCTCTTATTCCTCTGGAGAGGCCCTCTTGTGCCTTGGGTGGTGGTTGGGGCCCTGGGATTTCCAGGTGTGTCCTTATTCTCCACCTCAGTGGGGGGAGTGAATTTGGGTGGAGCTGGGTTGGGTAAGCCTTCCCTCAGGCTCCACAACTGCTGTTAGCAGGGTCAAAGGTCTGCTCTTTGTTTCTGTGCAAAGCTGCCGGGAGGGGCTGAAATGTCTCCACTCAGCTGAAAGTCTGGGCTTGGGGGGTGGGGCTGTCCAAGACCCACATTCTGGATCAGGTCTCGCTCCCCTCCAATCTCCCCCTCTCCATGTCCTCTCCCAGGCTTCTGCCAACAAGCGGGACCTCAGGCTGATGGCTCTCCCCTGGCTGTGACGTGGTCCGGGAGCTTCCCTACCCAGGATCACAGCCTGAGCTGAGTGCACAGCCCTCTTTTGGGAGGAGGGCTGCCGCTTCGGCATGGTGATCTGCCCCTGAAGGCACACACTCCTCAGTAGGCTCTTTCACAGATCTCTCTTATGTGCCCCGGGGCAGTGCGGTCCTGACCTGAGTGTACAGGGTCTGGTCTGCAGGCCTGTCCCCTGGACCTTGGAGATCAATCCCTGACCCTGCCCGGGGGGAGGGGTGCTGGTCTTGAATCACCTACAGGGTGCCCAAGCTGGATCTATTTCACTCCACTTCGGGATTTGCCCCACTCTCCTGGAGTCCCGGGCAAGTAGCACCTGAGAGGGCTGGCAGGTAGGGAACTCACAGTCTGAGTACCCCTCAGTCTGCTGTAGGGCCCTAAAAGGAAAGGCCCCGTTCCTTGGAGATGCCTCCATGTGATGGCTAAATTGTCTCTCTGGGCACCCACGGGTAGGGACGGGGAAGGAGAGAATGGAACACTATGGCGTCTGCTGATAGGCTCGGGTCTGTGCCTGGGGAGGTGCCCCGAGGGGGCTAGGAGCCTGACGCTGAGTCTGCAAGAGGCCTCTGCTCACTGGCGGCAGCCATCTCTGGGCTGGTGTTGGCAGGTCTCTCCATCTGCTCGGGAGCCCACCAACAGTCCGAGATGCAAGGGAGGGGAAGTTATCTGCTCCACCTACCCTTGTCGCTGGTCGCCAAGCCTCTCGGGACCTTTCTCCTTCCAGTTCTCCTCCACAACTTCTTCCCGTGGAGTCTCCTGTAGTTTCAGGCACCCTTCCTTCCGACCCTCACCAGATCTATGTTTCTCTGCTAGCTTATTTTTTTCTCTTTCTTCTAAAATTCATCTTTTTTGCAGAGACACTCTGACTGGCGGCTTTTCTCATCTGCCATCTTGGCTCCTCCCCCTATTTCTTTAAGGAAGCGATTTCTTCTAGAAAAGCAGAGTGGTAGGCTAGGTAACATCTTAAGTTGTTTTTTTTGATACCTCGCAAATACTCTTACCTTTTGCATTAGAAGATATAAATACTAATGACTAAACCCTCATTTTCTATTCACTATTGTGATGTTCTTAATTATTAGCAATTGCATTTTTTTAAAAAATTGGGCATTAGCTTGGTATCACTCCCACTGAAAGTCAAATTTCACATTTTTTTAATAGTTAATTCAAATTCTGCATGATTCAATATAATTATTAAGGAGAAAAGGAAAGCTTTAAGGAGTTCAAGAAACATGGGTTTAGCCTAGTAAAACTAAACAGAAAAGGTGATAATAATAGTAAAGAGGTTTTAAAAAATTTTTTAAACTGATATAGCTTTGGGGCAAATAGCAAGAGCTTTAATGCAAAAATTACATCTCCAGGAAAACTCATTTGAATTTGCATACAGGATATTTGTGATGCCTTTGTAATTTTTATTTTGATATATAAAAGACCAGGCATTGATATTTTCCCAAAAGTTAGTTGAGAAAACCAATGCTTTAAAGGCAGTTGTTTTAACTCAGTGGCTCATTATGTATAACATTATTAAAATTAGTGAATCAATAAATTTTAAAAAGTCGTTTAATTCTTGATCAGTTTTAAACATGGAATGCTATTATTTAATATAAAGGTGAACAAAATCTGTTACAGGTGTTTTTGGTAGCAGTTTAGTACTTACATAATACCTTAGAATCATTGAGTCTCGGGGTTGGAAGGTCATTTAATCCAAACGCCCAGTTGATGCTTGAACCTTCTTGCTAAATCAAATAATAAAACAAAAAGGAGGGTGATTTAAAAGAAGAAATGGGTGTGGCTTAGAGACAGAGCTTTAAGCAGATTAAAAAATTTAGCTCGAAAGCTTTTAAAGTCTAATTATACAGGGAGGTGGCGGTGTTTTTATTTGCTGTTTACCTTTGATCTATTACCTATTTTTGGTAGAGTGGGACATGCTTTTGTAAAAATGTTTATGGTTTCTTCATTTGATGTCAAGATCCTTGTTTGAAGTTGCCCTGTAATTTTGAGGGTGTTTAAAAAACTATTAATAATATTAATATTTGCCTTTTGCTCTCAGACTAATAGCAAGTTACCCTAGATCTGGCTGATTTCTTTTGAATATATAAGTGATATACTGAATTTTAGAAGTAGCTTTCTTATTTTGGGGCACATTAGACATGTTAAGTATAAAAAAATTTAAATAGCATCAAATAATAAGAATGAGAAAGTGAAGAACCTGTACCTGACTGTTCAATGTTAACATTTTTGTTAAATTGTGCTTTGTGAAACTTGTATATGTATATTTGATTTTCACATATGTACATATATATATATATATTTGGTTTTCTATAAATTCATTGGCTTCTATTATACATTTACATGCACTTTTTAAATTCAACAATATATTGTGAACAATATATTTTTATGTCAGTAAGTATAGATTTATGTCATAAGTTTTAATAGTTACAGAATAGTGTTATATGTATGCACCATAAGTTTCTTATCCAATCAGTAGGTTATTTCCAATTTTGGCTATTATAAAAATACTATTATTATATAAAGATAAAGATATATTACATTTTATATCTTTTGTCATTTTTGTGATTAGTTACTTAGGATAGTTTTTGTAAGTATCATTGCAAACTCAAAGATATGGACATTAAAAATTTTAATATTTACCGTCAAATTGCTATTCAAAAAATTATGCACAATTTATAATCCCGTCAATGGTACCTGAAAGTGCTTATTTTTCCACACCTTCACTAATACCAGTTTTTGTCCAGTTTATAAAATATTTTACCAATATTGTAGGTGAAACTCTTTCATTTGTATTTCTGTGATTATTCAGGAGATTGTACACATTTTTATGTTATTGGACATTTGTATTTCTTCATTTGTAGATTCTTTATATTCCTTGTGCATTTTTATGTTGAAGTGTTTGTAGCAATGCATTTTTTATTTGGCAAATTAAGAATGTGTAACATATTTGATGAGTCAATAGTATGGAGCATGTCACCACCATGGTTAGATGTAATAGTCTGTGGCCCAGGTTGGATTATTAATTTTTTTAATTTAAATTTTTATGTTCTTACTGTCCAGAGCAATCCCTAACCTTTGGTCACAATTTGCCGAACAAATGAATGAATGAATGAAAATATAGAGGACTAGAGCAATCCTTGGGTGACTGGGTGTTCTGAAGATTCATTTTACTAAACAGATTTGAGGTTTTCTAGAATAGATAATGATTTGCTCTGGCATTTCTTTCTCTATCTACTCATTTTATGCTGCCCTCAGGACCAAATCGTCCCCTTTTATATTTGGAAATGTCTTCTTCAGCCTAAACTTTTCTGGTTCTTAAAGAAGGACTTCAAGTTGTGTGTATTAATTCTTAACTCTTTGCCCATCATAAAATGTTGCTTGTTCGTTACTAAATTCTCTGCATGAGGAAGTGTACATTAACGTAATTTTTTTCTTTTATAATAATGAACTCTGTGACCTTAGGAACTTACTCTTTTTTGATTCTTTGCTCTAAACTTCACCAGTAGTGCAAATCGGTTGATAATGTGATTCAGAGTTGCTTTTAACATAAGTAGCAGAATTGCACTGATATTACAAATTAGATTTATTGACTTTGTATTGGTATATATTAAAATATTATTTGCCTTGAATGTCTGGAATCTAACTTGTTCCAAAATTAGAGATATTTCTGGAGTTAGAGATCTTAATTCCTAAAGAGTTCATTGATGAAAAAATTAGGTCTGTGTTAGTCACAATATTTACTGGTTACATTTTCTTTTATTCTCCTGTTGTTTCCATGTGAATGAAGGAATGGGATGTATTATGTATCTTGCATAATTCCAATTCATGTTTTCAAAAGAATAGTTGCCAGAAAAGCAAGGTGTGATGTTTTAAAAAAATGTGTAAATACTAAAAGCCCTTTTGGATTCTTCCAGAATTTAGGCTTTTGGATATACAGTATTTGCTATAGATTTATTTTATGGGTACCTTCTTTGTAAAGAAATTATAATTTATAACTTAGGGGAGGATAAAATGTGAATTGCTTATATCAGAACTAGTACTCTTTGCTAGTTTGGGATAGTACACATATTGTGTCCAGGTAGGGTTGTTTGGTGTTCTGGATAAAATTACTCTCCTGGATCCCAAAACAATAGAAAGCTAAGAGGAAGAAAAGTGTGTAATGCTGAAAATTAATGATAGAACTACCTCCCCCTGGCCAGACTCTCCTGTACTTTTTGCACTGGTAGAAGTAGGCATTACAGAGTTGCTGGAAACTGATGAAACTGGAGTGGGGAAGGACTGAGGCACCATTTCCTACAAAGACAGGGAAGTCTAGTGAAAAAGCCTAGTGGGACATTGGCCATCAATACTTAAAGCTGTCCAATGCCCAGGCCTTTATTATCCATCAGCTAGAAAATAGAATACATTATCTGGATCATTTAGGTAAAAGCGTATTTTAGAAGCTGGGGAAGAGCTGAGTTAGATATTTATTTTACATCCCAGCTTAATTTCAGATGCCAATAATCTGTTAAGATCATTTGTGCTTTAAACGCAAAGTTGGACATAGTGGTTCCTACAAATGATATTGATCAAGATCCATTTTTTTCAGAATGAATTTTATTTAAATCTAGTTAGCTCTGACTAACCTAGATATTTACTGGCTGTGTTTAAAAAATGCAGATTGAATCAAACCAATCCCCAGAGCCTAGGATATTTTCTGACCTAAATTGGGAACATAAGCTCTATTATTATTTTCAGTTGAATATGCTACACATAGCCATCCTCACATTTTGGAAAGAATACAGCCTCTGCAACAAAGTTTCTTTGTTTTAATGGAAATACAAATGTGGTGTATTTAGACCAAATAATAAAAATAAACTACCAAACTACCTTTTAATACATGGGAGTTCTTGAGAGAGGGAATCATAGATACGTAGAGGCATAAAGTGACTCATTGTGCTAGTTAAAAATTTTTATTAGGCTAATTGTATGTTTCTGAGTTGCATCTGTTACCTCTTCAGCTAGAACTAAAGTGTGTATAAGCAAAAGAATTTTGGACTGAACTGTGGCTTATACAGAATGCCTTGTACACAGCATAAGCGTCTAATGAGTTCTATACCTTAGGTAGATCAAAAACTGCATCCTTCTACCTGCAAGGGATTCCTGTTGAATGCATTCAAGATATTCTCTGTGAAGCTAATTCATTTCAAATTGCAGACATAAATTAAACATGTTTTTCAAATGTAACTTGAAAATCTTTATTCTCTTTAAAATTGTTTGCCTTTTGTTTTTACTTATTCATACTTTTAAACACCTACTTTATTATGGACAAGTTTTTAAAAAGCCATAATGGATGGAGATGTTGTATTCTTAGATGTAGAATAATGAAATAATTGTTTCTTTTGGCATTATTGTCTTGGAAAAATTTGTTAGATGGGGACAACTGCCTGAGTTAAAAATAGTGTGATTTGTAGCCAGAATGTATACTTCTTTAATAAAGTATATAAATGCAATTTACTTATCCTTTTTCATTTCGTTTTGTGTCTAAATTTTCAGGTCACTTTCATGAATTCAAAGGCAATTTACCAGTGATTTCTGGGTGCTGGGGCTGATTTCTTGTGCATATTTGTAAGTATTGGTTTAATCTATTACTTTTCTCATTGTGTAATGAAATAGTTACAGTTTGTAAACAAGTTCTTACTTCCTATTGTGTATGAATTTTTATTAGTTTTTTTATAAGTGTTTTGTAAATATTTTTTTTGGTAAGTATTTTTCTAGGAAGAGTATAGAAAAAAATATCAGCTGATGAAAAAAGCATCAGTTTGTTGTGATTTCCAGTGAAATAACACCGATAGAGCCTATTACAATAAGCTTAAAGAATAAATATTTTATTTTTGAGAATAGGGCTCAATTGTAGGAATCAGTTATCTTAAACTGTCTAGTCTATATACACTTGAATAATTTACCCTGATAACTTCGGACAGTCTTCTGGTTGTCTGGACCTGAAAAGTACCTGTGCCTGTAGAAAAGATATGGGATGATACAGAATACAAAAAGCTGTATTCAAAGAGAGTACATGAGGAGATTATGTACAGGCATACTTTGTTTTATTGCACTTTGCAGATGTGTTTTTTACAAATTAAAGGTCTGTGGTAACCCTATATTGGGCACGTCTATTGGCACCATTTTTCCAATGGCATGTGCTCACTTTATGTCTCTCTGTCACATTTTGGTAATTCTCACAATATTTTGAACTTTTTCATTATTATTATATCTGTTATGATGATCTGTGATCAGTGATCTTTGATGTTACAATTGTAATTGTTTGGGGATGCCGCCAACCACACCTATATAAGATGGTGAACTTGAGTGTTTTGTGTGTTCTGTTTCACCTACTGGCCATTCCTCCATCTTTCCCTCTCCTCAAGCCTCCCTTTCCCTGAGGCACAACAATATTGAAATTAGCCCAATTAATAACACTACAATGGCCTTTAAGTGGTCAAGTGAAAGGAAGAGGAGCATGTTTCTTACTTTAAATCAAAAGTGAGGAAGGCATGTTGAAAGCAGAGACAGGTCAATAGCTAGGCTTCGTGTACCACACAGTTAGCCAAGTTGTGAATGCAAAGGGAAAGTTCTTGAAGGAAATAAACAGTGCTACTCCAGTGAACACATGAATGATAAGAAAGCAAAACAGTCTTATGGTTGATATGGAGAAAGTTTTAGTGATCTTGATAGAAGAGTAAACCAGGCATAACATGCCCTTAAAGCAAAGCCTAACCCAGAGCAAGCCATAACTCTTCAATTCTATGTAGGCTGAAAGAGGTGAGGAAGCTTCAGAAGAACAGTTGGAAACTAGCAGAGGTTGGTTTATGAGGTTTAAGGAAAGTAGCTGTTTCTAGAACATGGTGCAAGGTGAAGCAACAAATGCTGATGTAGAAGTTGCTGCAAATTATCCAGAAGACCTGGCTTACTAAGGTCATTAATAGAAGTGGCTACACTAAACAACAGATTTTTCAGTTGATGAAACAGCCTTGTACAGAAATAAGATGCCATCTAAGACTTTCATTTCTAGAAAGGGGAAGTCCATGTTTGGCTTTAAAGCTCCAAAGGACAGGCTGCCTCTCTTGTTAGGGGCTAATGCAGTTGGTGACTTTAAGTTGAAGCCAATGCTCATTCACTATTCTGAAAATCCTAGGCCCCTTAAAAATTATGCTAAATCTGCTCTGCCTGTGCTCTATAAATGGAACAACAAGGCATAGATGAGAACACATTTGTTTACAGCATGGTTTACTGAATATTTTAAGCCCACTGTTAAGACCTACTGCTCAGCAAAAAGATTCCTTTCAAAATATTACTGCTTATTGACAATGCACTTGGTAACCCAAGAGCTATGGTGGAGATGTAGAAGGAGATTAATTTTGCTTTCATGCCTGCTAACACAACATCCATTCTGCAGCCCATAGATCAAGGAGTAATTTCAACTTTCAAGTCTTATCATTTAGGAAATATAATTTGTAAGGCTATAACAGCCATACATACTGATTCCTCTGATGCATCTGGGCAAAGTAGTTTGAAAACCCTCTGGAATGGATTTTACCATTCTATGTGCCATTAGGAACATTTGTGATTCATGGGAGGAGGTCGAAATATCAACATTAACAGGAGTTTGAAAGAAGTTGATTCTTCTTCCAAGTTGATTGGAAGTTGATTCATGCATAACTTTGAGGTGTTCAAGACTTCAGTGGAGGCAATAACTGCAGATGTGGTGGGAACAGCAAGAGAACTAGAATTAGAAGTGGAGCCAGAAGATCTGACTGAATTGCTGTAATCTCATGATAAAACTTGAGCAGATGAGGAGTTGCTTCTTATGGATGAACAAACAGCATAGTTTCTTGAGATGGAATCTACTCCAGGTGACTATGCTACAAACGTTGAAGTAACAGCAAAAGATTTAGAATATGACATAAACTTAATGGATAAAGCAGTGACAGCATTAGAGAGGATTGACTCCAACTTTGAAAGAAGTTCTACTGTGGGTAAAATGCTATCAAAAACAGCATCACATGCCTGTACTAAGGAACCAAAGGCTCACTTGGTGAATATATAATGTATATCAAAATGGTGGTATTCCTACTTTCTTGCCAATCCCCAAAACACCATTATATTTTACGTGGTATTTTGGAGAACAAAGGTACTTTTCCTCAGAGAAGAAGGTAAATTTCAAGAAAAAATATTGAATAAACTTGAAAGATCTATTAGAGTACTCAAAATTAATTGATAAATATTTATTATGTAGAAGTGATTTAGAGTATGTACCAGGTATTAAAAAATGTCTGTGTGTAAACGAGCCCATGTTTATGTAACTTGAGTTTGAAATGTCTTTATACATGTACGTGTGTAAACCATTGGTATTTAAAAGGCTCTTTTATATTTGATAACAGCAAAGACATAGGAAACTTTTTCTTGTTAGTATACTGCTATAGGAATTTTAAACAATATAATTCTAGGAAATTACTTGAAATAGATAATGTTATAAATTAGAGTTTAAGTGATTCAGTGTTTAAGCAGACAGCAGTGAAAATTTATTTGAAACTACCTTTTCTTTTAGTAGTAGTATTGATCAGGATAGACATTTTGAACTATTTAAAAAATAGATGTTCATGTTTAGTATT
Organism: Indri indri; assembly: GCA_004363605.1. Classification (NCBI taxonomy): domain Eukaryota; kingdom Metazoa; phylum Chordata; class Mammalia; order Primates; family Indriidae; genus Indri; species Indri indri. Next base: position 10,208 of record RJWJ010032815.1, read on the forward strand.
GTTTAATACATTTTATGTATTTTAATGCTTTAAGAATGATCAAGTTTATAAAATTATATCAATTTAAATTTTATTATTTTAAGACTTCTTATGTAAAACACAAAAATGTATAAACTGTATGGTTCATTTGTATTAAATATAATCTTTTAATTTGCGAGAGGTAACATGGTGAGGATTAGGAGGCAAAGAAGGTGGAGAAAGAAATATAAAGTGTCTTTGAAGGGCTGTTGATAAAAACAGAGGATTCTAAGGAGTTGAACTTATCCTGTTAGAAATCTGAGTGAAGGAAAATAATATAGAGCTGTCCAAATCTTATCTTAGTTGTATTGTCCTTTCTTTTACCTCCTTTCTCTCTTCATATCGGTCATTCCTTTTAGTAAGTTTTTAGGATTATTAAATTTTTTAAAGTGACAGATAGAATTACCAGCATTTCAATGAAGATGGCGTTGGTTAAAACATACTTTACATTTCTCATTACCCAAAGGCTCTGTTTCCTGAATTCTTCACGTCTTTCACCTCACCAAGACACACATAGGATAGCTTTGAATGGAGATTAGCTAGACATTTTCTTGTGACCTAACAAAGGGAAAGTCAAAAATTAGAAGAAGGGACACTGTTGATGTAGTTTTTATATGGTATTTCTGGAGTTCAGCTTAAAAAATCTAAAAACTTTTAGTCAGATTTTATCTAGTAACTTAGATAGAACTCATGCTAGTCATACAGGCCCAAAGCAATTATTTTCTATCTTGATTATTTCTGTTGGCTAGTTTAGGGCCTGGACTTTGCTGTTCCTTTGGTCAGTGATCTCAAGTTTTGTTAGGGCCATCTCCTGACTGCAGAACCTTCTTGTTAAAGAAATGTAGCATGATACTATGCCCAAGATAAGTCAGAAGAAATTAACATGGTGTACAAAATTCTTGAGTTTTTATTTGTTTCAATTACTGTGGAAACTGTTCACCATTTATACTGAATGATGAAGCAGTTAAAACAATAGACATATTTATCTAGTCAGGCGTAAGAACAAGCAAATGGGTTCAGTGACAATGGCTTCTTTTATGAACGTTAACTTCCACGTCCTAGAACTGCTTATTTGCTACATGATATAAGGCAGAAAGTTATACCTCATGGCCATGGGAAGGTTTCTTAGTAAGGTGTGCAGAAGCCTGTCTGAGATAAGAAAGGTGGGATATTGTTTTGCACATCCATAATGAATGGGCCACACCAAGAGTGTGTGAGAAGCAATTGGAATCTTACCTACTTGCATCAACTACCTAGGTCAGAAAAGGAAAACACTGTGAAAGAAAATGGCTATCTCTTCAGAAGCTGCATCATATTCCAGTTTTTTTAATTCTTATTAAAAAAATAAAACTACTTTTGTCTTTTTCCTAAGTAGGTATTGTGTAGGAAGATCTTGTTTTACATGTCAATATCCCACATTTAATTTTTTTGTCTCTAATGGAAAATAATTATGTATTTATTATAGAATGTCTTTTTTCCCTTTGGGTAGATGCCTAGTAGTGAATGCATTACATGCAACCGAAATGTTTGTACCCTCATAATATCCTGAATTAAAAAAAAAAAAAATTATGTAATTCTGGCCAGTTTTACCAGGGCAAAAATGATTGGTTAAAAAACAACAACAAACCAGAGATAGTTCATTAGGTACTCTGCTTTTTCAGGTTACCCAAACCTTTTTAGTAATTTGATAATGAATTCCCTTTTCTAAAATTCTGTCTCTATTCATGGTCTCTAATAGCAACCTTTTTACTGAGGTCTCTGACAAGGATTTTATTGTCTGATACCAGAAGTGATTATTGTTTAACCCAGGCTTGAAGCAATAATAACAACAACAATAGAATCTTAAGTTGGTGTAACACTTGATCTTGCACACATTAAGTTAGCTGGATTTCATAAAAACTCTGTAGGATGAGTAGGAATTATCTTTATTTTTGCAGAGTAGCAGAACTCAAATCTAGAATTTATTTATAAATTCAGTGTTCTTTCTACAACACCATGCTGTCCTCCCTCAGAGAGTTTTAGCTCTTTTTCTGTCGTTTTTGATCACTAACTCAGTCTTCACTTGGTTTCTGTACAAATATTTTTCAAAATTTGAGATAGAGTAGGTCAGGGACGAGATTGTAGAGAGCTTTCTACCACTTACTTTGTTTCTTCATGTTCCTGGACCATTTGGTCCTCCCTGATATTTTCCTATTCCTCTATTCCAAAACTGCCACATGCCATGCTTCAGCTGCAATTTTTTGAATTGCATAGATTTTTAGGAAACAAACAAAAAGAATCATGAATTCAGGTCTTTCTGGTATTTTAAAATGGAAAGAAATCTGTTTCAAACTGGGCATAGCCCAGACCAAGGCTTCGTCAGTGAGAACATCTGTGATTTTAAGGACAAGTAGGTCTAAGTGTGTTATCTTTAAAAAATATTATTCCAGGCTAATCTTGACATAGAGCAGGTAAATAAAAAAGATGAGCTGTGAAAATCCACAAATAGGGCTTGAATGCCATTTTCCATGACAACGGGAGCTGCCCCACGAAAGCATTAATGCTGGGAATGTAAGGAATTTAAAATTGTGCCTTCTCAGTTTTACAGTTGTGTGCTCATGTTAATTAGAGATATACTGACATTTGAAGTATCTACATTAATACACACAGCTACTATACATTTGTGAACTGTGGCCAGAAATCTACTTTAATTGAAAGGAGTTTGCTAATCTGAATGTGTATATCCATTACATTTTAAGCTTTTACGTTTTATATACTAGTGCTCTTAGATACTTGTTCTTTCTGCCCTGTCTACTTTCTGTTTCTAATTTATACCTGAAAGGATAGCCTGCCCTGGCCTATTTTTAATCTTTTAGTGATGTTTTGGAGCTGTATTGATGGAATTTTGGGAAAAATGTTTTTAATAGTGTCATTTATTTGCTGTAGTTTTGAATCTCTTTTCCCTCTCTGACTTTCTAAATTGTTGGTTTTTCTTGCAAACCTTTTAAAATGGCCTGCCACCAAAATAAGGTAGGATTTAGGTTTATGGAATTTGCTTTGCTGAGTAGCACAAAAAATCTACTCTTTATAGTCACACTATGGTTTTAGTCAGAAAAGCCCAGTATTAGAGACCTTGATGGGATTTGAATAGTGAAGAGGCATTCTGGTTTTTCCAGTATAGCAGAGTTTCATCTTTCGGTCTTGATGTTAAGCCGTGTATCTCTTAACTTTTGATTCACAAATATGTTTGTGAATCCAAAAACAATAGTTTGATGCCTTCTTGAGGTCATCTTTAGCCCTAAAATTTTTGCTTTGTCTGTGTTACACTTAAATTAAGACCTTACATTTATTTTTTGCAAGCTGTATTTCCTAAAAATCTGTCTGTCAGGATTTTTAACCTAATTGTTTTGTGCTTGTTGTCTAATGAAACTCCCACACTTACTTTTTGGACCAATCCCTGAATATTACACAAGACCAGTTAGAAAGAAGCTTCCTTTTTGTAGTACCAGAACAAACTGCTCTCAAAAGTTTGTAATGCTCTGGACTTGTTTCATTAAACCATTTTATTGGCACTATTAAACCACTGAGACCTGGGACCATTAAAACTTACTCAGTACTATTATTATTGTTATGGCCTATTTTATCCTTTATTACTTTTTCTTCACTGTACCAAGTTCCTCTGTTCTTTAGTCTTTCATGTTGCTTACTACATATTGTGCCATCACAGCACATTCAGTAATTTCAAGTTAATTGCTCAATTATCAGTGATAGTCATGAAGCATTTGAAACATGCGCAGTGGAAGATTTTAAAAATTTCAAAATAAGTTGGTGTGTCATACTCTTAAATATGAAACATGCCAATATCTGCAGGCATAAAAATACACAGCCTGAGCTAGGCATTTCAGGGAAGGCAAAAACCTACTCTTAAAAAATCAGGGCTTTTGTCTGGCACTGAAGTGTTTCATCTTCGCTAATTTCAAACAACATGTCTAAATTTGATCTTGGTTTGCTTTTCAACTCTAAAAATTTGGTTGTGGTTTATAAAGGAAGAGAGAAGTAAAATTGTATTGATTTTGTTTGAATGTTTTACTGGAACCTCACAATCACTTATTCACTGTAGAGTGATATTTGGTGTGAGGTGGATCCATGTTGGTTTCTGACTACTAAGAAGTGGAATAATCTCTTTATAATGTTTGTTCACTCAGAAGACAATCCTTTAGTGAGAGGACAGTGTTCAGTGAAGGTTGCATATTGATGATTTATTGATATTGAAAAGAGAACCCCACAAGAACAATGACACTTTGGGGACTTATTCTGAATTCCACACAATAGTATTCTCAGATGTCTTCAAGGTAACTTACACATTATGATTGTAATTATTGTAATAATTATTGTAACTCTTTTGGCAACTAGGCAAACTATCATTAAATGTTTGCGTTAGTATTCAGTTCGGGGTTTTCTCTAAACTAATATAGTGGCAACAGCTCTTTTTTAGATGCTATTATGGTTCCTTCACATTTTATAGTACTGTAGTAAAGCTAAATTTACTGGCTACATTTGAAGGTGGAGTAGAGCTTCACAAGAGTCAACATTAAAGTGATTCAGTGCCCAATGGAGAAGAAAATTCTTCTTAACTTGAGATTGGAAACAATGTGGGGCTTGGGGGCAATTTTCTAAGAGCCACTTATAAATTTTAATATTTCCCCAAAAAGCTGCTCTTTGAACTTGTTAACCAAGAAGATAATCTTAACCATCTTCTAAGTATTCTTACATAACTTTCTTAATATCAAAAGGAATTAAAAGTATATAGAGAAGGAAAATAAAGCCATTATTTGAGCTGGGTGATGGTCTCAAATATAAAGTAGTGAAGGAGTGTCAACAAATACACTAATTGTACACAGCTAGTTATTATTTTCTAACAATGATCTATAAGATGTGAAATATAGTCTGTCTATAAATTCAGGAAAAAGTAAAGTCACCGATTACTCAAGTATTTAACTGGAAATATTTTACTTACTATTTAGTTTATAAAGATTGCTTGAATAATTAAAATCTAGTTCATTTTGTTGTATGCTTATCTCTACATATTACTTTCAGCAAATAGTTTTATCTGAAGTACATATTTCATGTTATTTTGGAATATTGGTATAAATGATTCTCAATTCACCAAATTTTTGCCAGCTCCAAAGCATTGAAATGTGAGTTGAATATTGCCAGTAAACATAAACATTTTGTGCACTCTTTCTCTCTCTTTCTGTGTGACCTACACAGTTCTTGCTGGAGGTTTTCAAAAATATGGGGCAATTGTATTATAATGTAAAAAGATTAACTTCCAAAGCATCACCTTCCATAGATGACTGGCAAAAGAGACTATCCTTCATGTTTAATCATTAAAAAATTGTCCATATAATATAATGTTTATTATTATTATTATTTGCTTAGTACTAAGGGCTTGGCACAGTGCTTACAAGAGAAGGAAAGATGGTCTCTACCCTAAGGGCTTAAAACTTGATATGTTACTAGAGAGTTTATGTGGGTGGAGTTTTTTGGATATAAATTGTACTGAAGTTAGCTTGCTCTTTCTAGCACACACAGTTTCATATAAACTTAAGTGAATGAATTCATTAATGAAAGCAGATTTTCTATTTTTATTTCACCTTTGGGCTCTTTTATATCTTTGGAGCACATAGCACAACAAAACGGTATGTTTGATAGTAAATTATTATTTTTCCCTTTTTGATCCTGACATCATAGATATTAAGCAATAGCATTAATGGGACCTAAGTCTGCACCCCCTATAATTGCCTACATTAGGCAAAATATAGATTCTCTTTTTTCTTAAAGCTAAGGCAGGCTGATGAGAAGTCTATGGCTTAGTTTTAATTATTATCACTAGTATTCTGAGTTTCATTGAACAAAGTGTAGAAGAAATCTATATCTATTAATCCTCATGTAAATATCATTTTTCTTTCATTATTATGTATATTACAGAATTGTCAATTAGAATGGATTTTAAATTTTAAATTTTTATTTTTTAATTATGGCTACATAATAGCTGTATATATTTATTGGGTACATATGATGTTTTGATACAGGCATACAATGTATATTAATCAAATCAGGGCAATTGGATTATCTATCACCTCAAGCCCCCATCATTTCCTTGTGCAGAATGGATTGTTTTTAAGGTGAGATTGGTCTCACATAATTTGATATTTGATACAGACATAAGTGTACACTCATTGAATGGCTGACAGCTTTAAGGGATGGAAATATTTGGGCTTTATCCTCATAGAGGCGATATGTGGAAGCCACTGATTATGTTGATTCTGTGACTCCCTCTGTTAGAGGGAGTTTTCCCTCAGAATTGCAGTCACAAGACAGAAAGCTAAGAGACAGTATCTGGGAGAAGGTTCAGAGAGTAAGACATGAAAAATGTGGGTATAAACAAGAGAGTTGAGTATCAGAAAACTTTGAGGGCCTGGAGTTTTTTGAGAAGATATGGTTAAACAAATGGAAGAAATATCTGTCTTTCCAACTTCATTGCAGTAATTGAGAAGGTAGAAAAAGGGAGAGAAATAAGTGAAACAAGAGATGATTGAAATGGGAGATTTTTGTAGAATCACAAAATGGATTTTAGGACTACTTTTTAAGATGTGGAAATACTTGTTTGGATCCGACAATGGTAATTTAAAAGGAGTTCTACAGTTTTATTTTTTCTAATTTGCTTCAAGTTTATTGATTTCAATTCTATTCCTTTTAAGTACAATTATAGGAATTCTAGAAAATGTATGCCTTCCTGGTAAAAATCAGTGAGAATAATTTTGCTTTCTCTGGGTAAAGATTAATACAGTGTATATGAAAATAATTATCTATGCATCGTACTCTAATATTGTATATAGGAGACTGTTACAAGTTCTCATTCATTGTAACTATGACCAGGAAACATCCTTGTATCTACTAGAGCAAAGAATCAGGTGAATTAGATTTCAAATATGGTATATGATGTTTCTAGTTTTGGGGGTTGAGAAGCTCTTTGGAATCACTTTTCTGCAAAGTGACTTATAATGTAATAAATCTTCCTTCCCTTTCCTTTCTCCTTCCTTTTCCTTTCTCCCCTCCCTTCTGTAATTTTTTTTTTTTCACTTAGAGATAATTTTCTTTTAATTAGTCTGTGTGCTGCTTGCCAAGTTGTAAGATAATACTTAACACATGTCCCTTAAATTGTATGCAGGGTCACCTTTTTGATTAAGAACTGAATAGTCTCAACTGGGTTTCTTATATGAACTAAGGGCTCTCTAGTCCATTTTGTGCATTCAAAGAAACTGAGGATCCTTTAGAATTAGGAATTAGTTTTTCTATTGTGAGGTGATGAAGATAGCCTACTTAGAAAGAAATTGTAATCTTTATTGGCCCAACAGTTTACTAAACCTGGATTAAGATTTGTCAAATTTTAAGGCTTGTTGAATGTTTGTTCTCTAAGAACAGGATAGAGAAACAATTATGGTCTAAAATGAGAATTTTAAAGTTTTTAGAAAGACCTCGTATAGTGAGGCATTCTATATAACCATACACTTAGAACCATAAGGGAAGTCCTTAGTTGTGTTGCTCTGGCATTTCTTCCACATAAAATGAATTAGTCTCAGTTGTTTTTTTTATTATTTTATTTTATTTATTTATTTTTTATTTATTTTTTTTTTTATTGTTTGTTGTTTATAGGGGTACAGATGTTTAGGTTACATATGTTGCCCTTGCCCCCCCTTCCCCCCAAGTCCCAGTCCCAAGCGTGTCCATCTCTCGGAGGGTGCGCATTGCACTCTTTGTGTATGCATATATCCGTCCCCTCCTCCCCCTCGCCCCTCCCCCGTCCCCCTCCCTCCCTACCCGACATCCAATAGATGCTATTCTTATATGTACACTTATGTGTTGTTCAGTTACTACCAATTTGATGGTGAGTACATGTGGTGCTTGTTTTTCCATTCTTGGGATACTTCGCTTAGTAGAATGTGTTCCAACCCTATCCAGGAGTATACAAGAGGTGCTATATCACCATTGTTTCTTAAAGCTGAATAGTACTCCATGGTA